>JASDQU011404454.1:101961-118017 GCA_032191745.1 Picea mariana
ACCAGCGGTCAACAGGGTGTAATCCCTTTTACTCCCCAAGGCAAACAAAACTAGCTAGGGAAAAACCTAGGAAGGTGTAAACAAAAGTTACATAATCAAAAGAATTTTAAAATGAAACAAACTCAAATACCTCAAATATTGAAATGACACTCACCATAATACATGGCTTGTACCTCATGGAGCAAGGCCCAATGTCTTTCGAAAGAAAGTTGATGTGGTGGATATCCTCATGAAAAACCTAGAACTGATGTGGCGAGGTGGGTATTTTTCTATGCAAGTGGACAATGTTGGTCAATATGTCTCTCGGTACTCCATGTCTGCAACCTCAGGGCCTCGATACATCATCTCTTTAGTTATCCCTAGGAACTCTAGATAACATTTGGCTCCTACTTGGGAACATGTACTCACCGTAAAGTGCATGATAACCGCAACATCTCCTAGTGGAATTGTGCTTATTCTGAAACACGAAACTGTAAAATCTAGGGTGGTTATATCATCCCTCATCCATATACATCAAATCTCATTATAACAACTAATCTAGAAAAAAAAAATTGCATTTTTTCAAAAATTTCTAAACTAAACATGTAATATGATGAAAAGAGAAACATGTAAATCAATAATGCAAGTAGGGAAAAATGAAAGTCAAAGATGAAATGAAACTAAAATACCATGAGAAATCAATATGCAAATGCCAGAAATCAAGATGACCTACCTACTTAACTGGGGCCTTGGGGCCTTAAAGATCAGGTGATAGGTGATATTAGGTGAAGTCATACAACTAGTACAACCATCTGTTCATTATTTCATCAAGGTATCTCCCCCTGTGCTTAATCATGCAATACAACAAGGATAAGTTGAGCACATAATAATCATGAGCATAAATAGACATATAATAAATCATTAAATGAAACTCATGGAGATGGCTAGGAGGGAGTAAATATTGTTGAAAAGAGCAGCCACAATTCTGATCATCCTAGAAATCCTACCTGAAAGGATAGCCACAAGCTCGATCAATCCGTTTCTGAAGGGGGATACCATATGTAGATGATGGCTCATCTTCATCCCTATTAGCATGATCATTGCTTCCTGAAGACTGAGAAGATATAAAATATCCCAAGAAGACCCATTGATTTCTCTGAGAAGAAGAAATGAGGTAAGGGACAAGCTCAGGTCTAGAGAAAGAAAAATGTTTCCTCTTCAAGTGTGAATCCTTGTAAGAATCCCCAAGATGAAAATATTTTTGCTTTGTAGAGTGATCCTTTGATTTTTCG
Source organism: Picea mariana (assembly GCA_032191745.1). NCBI lineage: Eukaryota > Viridiplantae > Streptophyta > Pinopsida > Pinales > Pinaceae > Picea > Picea mariana. The sequence continues at coordinate 103,233 of JASDQU011404454.1, forward strand.
GGAATGGATACGTCCTGGTTTTCATCTAAAATTGAGGATGAAGGTGGTTGAAAGTCCTCATAGAACAAGTCTACATCCCCAAAAGGATATGCATCACAAATACCAGTGGATGATTGAAAATCACCCTGAAAATGTTGTGACAGGTCATCCTCGAATGGATGGAACAAATTTGTAACCATATCATCATGAGGCTTCCAAACATATGAATCATACATGCATGAAGAAAAGTCCTCTAAAGATGACAAATCGACCCCCTCTTCTTGAGAACTACCCTCAATGTTGTAAATGGGGTCTCTATAAAAAATGAAATGACCAAAATCCCATGTGTGTCTCCTAGTCTGTATGGATGTGTCTATATGCTCATCAACCATAAGACTGTCATTACAACTGAAAATGACTATGTCTTTGTCTTCATTTAGAGGAAGAATAGAGGCTAGGGCAGCTTCAGTTGGATCTTCAGATTCTTCATTATTGTGATAAGTTTCTTCTTCAACTTCATGTGCAAGAGGAAAGCAAGGCTATATATCCTCACCTTCATCAAGAAGGACAAAAGATAATGATGTCTTACAAGGTTTCTCAAAATGTTGTACCTCATCATAATTCCTCTTTCTCTTCATGGGCATGCCCCTCCATTACCTCTTCATCATAAGGGGCTTTATCCTTAATACAGAGCGCTTTGTTTTCATTTTTCCAAAAGGATCTTTCACATCCAAGGGATCATCTAATACTTATTCACTTCCAAATTCATGGAATAAAGTATCATCAAGATATTCAAAAGGGTCACAACTCATCATGTTCTCTTCCTGATTTGCAGGAGGAACAGAGACCTAGATGTCTTCATCAAATGGAAGGGTGGATATAAGCACTTTATCTTTATCAAGTGTCTTGATTGGATATTCAACATGAGAAACTTCATCGGAATATTCTTGGTAACTTTGTTCATGCATCTATCCTTCAATCATTTCTTCATCCTCAAGGGCTAGTTCTTTGATGGATTTTTGAAATAACTCTTTTAGAACATTCATCAGTTCCTCAACAACTTCATCAACATCGTTTTCCATTTCCATTTGTAAAAGTTCCCTCCTCGAGGCATGACAAGTTCTGGACGAGGTTTCATCCCATTGTGCCATAATTCCATTGACTAAAAAGACACCTTAATGGATTCACCAGATGATATTAAGGCTCATCAATGGATGGAAAAGGGAAAACAAGGAAAGGTGGAGTCGCCAGTTGAGCCTCAATAATAGATCATCAAGGAAGGAAGGGAAACATCCTCCAAGTGGAGTCGCCAAGGAAGGAAGCTTTCCAAAGTGTCGTTAGGCCACGAAAGAGGATTCAAAATCCTCCCCGGAAACGATGCCAAAATGTTATCATGCAAACTGTATGTTGGGAAAATCCCAACCCAATCCACAAGTTGGCAATAACGGTGGGAGAGTTTACCCACTATCACCTCAAATAAACCCTCCCCTCACTTTAGTGAAGGAAGAATCCAACACAAGGGGGCAGTGTCGGGTGGCCCTAGGGGGAAATTAGATGGAAAGTGAGACTATGGAGGTTATTTTCCTATAGCTCAAGTTAATAAGTGTAATATGTCTTGGAAAGGAATTTCAGAGGTGATCAATGGTTTCGAAGAGATCGAGTACTTGCAGAAGATGATTATACATGCCCGAAACATAAGAAAAGACGAGATACAAGCCCAACAATCCAATGGAAAATAAAGTGAATCTTGTTTTCCTAATTAGCAATAGTATATAATGATATAAATAAACAATTAAATAAATGGAATAGTTGTTAAAAAAGTCACTAAAAGTCCAAGTAAATATGCAAGAGACTAACTAGCAATTACTAGTGAAACTCAAGTATGATAGAACAAGACTTTAGCAACATTTAAAGGTTGTTTGATGTAGTTATTGAAGAGATATTTATACAGCCTTATGGCTGTAGCAAACAAGTGTTACTGCAGAAAATAAAACCACCAAAACTTACAAGTAAACCACCCAAAAGAAGCACAATAACTAGTAGATTAACTTGGCAACTTTCTAGCAAAATTTGATGGTTAGAAGATGAGAAAATTAAAGTGTCCAGTGATTCGTTTTAACCCTAATGGTTGTAGCTTAAAGTTATTACAACAGAAATAAATCCTTGGAGAAATAAGACATCCTAGTGTTCTTGACAAGCTTTTAACATGCATAAAAGATTCCAACTCAAACAATTTCAATATCTCATAATTCTATGTATCCCAATGCAATGATTTTATTTCTCCAATGCAAGAGATTAGTTCCTTTAACTATTGGGTTATGGATTATTTAAAATGAAAGAGCTAGTTGTGCTACTTCCTTGGGGGTGTAAGTCCTTTTACTCACCAAGGCAAGAAAAACTAGCTAGGGAAAAACTGAGGAGGGTGTAAACCCTTTTACTTCTCATAGTATTCCCTTATGCAACAAATTATCCCAGGACAATTATGATGGTCTTAGTGGGGTTGTGTGCCCTTATACTCCCCAAAATCTAATCAAATTAACCTTGTAACGAAGAAAAGAAGCAATAACAAGAGAGATTCCTTACCTAGTCTAAGCATTAACAAGATAAACTCCTTTTAACCAAGAAAATCCACCATAAAAGAAAGAAATATCCTCCAAGAAAGATAATGCTTTACTTCTTCGTCCAATAGCCAAACAAAACCATAGATTCTAGAAAGAGATAGTATCAAGAGAGATAGATAAAATTTCCCAAGTAGGGCACAAATTTAAGCCAAGTATCCTCTCACAAGAGGGAGAGTTATGATAAAATGAAATAGAAGTTATCTCTATTTGTACAAACTCTACTAAAAGTGTTTGTCCACTTAATTTTAGGGTAAACCATAAAGTAAGGGGTCAACAACCCTTACCTTTCCCCTTTACATTATAAAATTCAAATTTAACCTTTAAAATGCACATAAGAAACCCTAAAGTGACATCATCCCTCTTCTAGGGTGATGTTTTGACATCTTTTACAAGTCTTTAGAGTAGAATATGGAAGTTGTTCGACCTTCTAGGACCTCTCTCTCATGCACTAGGGTTTCTTACTTCAAGACATGCCTTCTTCCATCAAACCATGCCAAGTGTCAAGTCAATCAACACCACCGCAAACCGTAGCCCTAGGATGATGTCAAGCTCCTCAAATGTGATGTTTTTTCCTCAAGAGAAAATCGTTGGGGTAGCGAAGGGTTGGGTTAGGTCCTCCATGGTGTCCCCTCATGCCTCCAAAGGCTAGTATTCTCATCCAGTTCATGGGCGATGGTATCCAACTTGTAGGTTTCAAGCCCCAAGGAAGCCCAAGCTAGGCTTGTTCTTCCAAATCTATCCACCAACTAGGTCCTGCAAAAACAATGAATACACCCTCCAAGGATCTCAATTCAAATGCATCATGAAAAGTACATCAAGTCAATAAAAGATCCATCTAGGCATGTAAATCAAAAACCAACTCATCATAATAAACAAGTTCTCAAAGACCCTATGCAATTTTCCAAGTTTGGGTATGGAAGGGTTGACAAAGCGACCTATTGGGTGAATTGTACCTCAAGTTTAGGAGTGTTTCCCAAGTAGGCCCCTCTCTAAGACATGTGGACAAAGTGACATGGATGGGGGCACGATTCTTTGGCATGGGGTTCATGACATACAAGGGATCGTAGTATCTCATTTATGGGTTCCTTTGTAGAGGGTGTGTTGCACCTTCATTTTCAATGCAACTTTTTTCCAAGCCCATTTATTTCATTTAGTTCTTTTAAGATGTTTCCAAGTTGAAGCCAAGGAGGGGATTCTACCTAAGCATGAAAAATAGTACCCATCTTGACTCTACCCTAGTCACATCATGCTTCCCCAAGTTGAAGGCATGTGTTGGGATTCTACCTAAGCATGAAAAGCATTTCCCACACATGCTCCACCTTGGTTGGCATTTTATATAAGTTATTTTTCATGGGTCCCATCAGTTTCTTATGAGAGACATTTCATTTTCCTCGATATCCCTGGGCGAGCATCTAGAAGGTTCATGATTTTTTTTTATCTTTTTCCAACTACCAGCCTCTAGGTCTTTAGCCCCTTCTTCCCATGAAATGAGGGACAATCCCTTCTTGGGTAAGTACACCCGAATATCCCAAAAGGTAAGGAGATGAGGGGATGAAGTGTGAAAAGTGACAAGTATGTTCGGGAATGGCACAATCACTCATCAATAGGACCTCCTAGTAGAAAACATATCCCTAAGAGTGACCCACTTACTAGGGTGCAATATCAACCACCAAGGTGAAACAAGGCAAAGAGAATAATTTCCAAGTAGACATTACATGATCAAATGTAGTTTAAAATGAAACAAACTCAAATGCCTCAAATATTGAAATGACACTCACCATAATACCTGGCTTGTACCTCATGAAGCAAGACCCAATGTCTTCTAGAAGCAAGCTGATGCAGTGGATATCCTCATGATAAACCTGGAACTGTTGCGGCAAGGTGGGTCTATGTCTGTGCAAGTGGACATTGATGGCCAAGTTGTCTCTCAGTACTCCATGTTTGCAACCTGAGGACCTAGAGACATCATCTCCTTAGTTATCTCTATGAACTAGGGATAACACAATTTATTGGACAAAAGGGGCAAGGACAACCCTAGAAACAACCACTTTGAGCAACCCCAACAACAATGAACCTAGTAGCAACCTTTTCAAAGAAGAAGGAAAAAGGGCCAAGGACAACCATAGCAGTTGCATTCCTATACACTACAAGCACAAAGTGATTCATTCCTCTGTTAAGAGAAACTTTAGTGATAACATTCATACCTGAATATCGAAACGGTAGGGATATCATTGTTATATAGGGTTTCCATTTCTCAATTAGCTTCCCATTGCAGATGCCTGTACACTACAAGAACAAAGTGATTCATCCCTCTGCTAAGAGAAACTTTAGTGATAACATTCATACCCGCATATCCAAACTACATGGATATCATTAGTATATAGGGTTTCGATTTCTCAATTACCTTCCACATTGATAATCAAATTAAAAACCTTGGTCCAAAACAACCCACCCTACCCTTTTCTATCTACAAATTGCTAATGCAGAGCGAGGACTAGAGATTCTCCTCTCCTCCTCTATGCACTCGCGAGTAATTAACTTTCACAACACTAGAGGTTTCATAATCTACAGTGTCTGCACTCATATTTATAGATATAACTTACACGCAATAGCAATAACTGCTACCACAAATAAAAAAAATTAGATATGGGCAATTGCGCCGTATGATATTCGACTTCCTGCGTAATTTAATTTAACCACATAATGAAGACACTGTTTCAAACAATGACACGATGGATGATGAGTCAAGTAAAGTAAATACTTGAACAAAACAACAAAGAGGTATGTATAGGCTGACGTGTAGAGGAGAAGTGTTGGGATGCCACGTTAGAAGGTAGAGATAAAGTGGAGTTAGTGGGGACGAAGCAAAGATCCACGTTAGCCATATTGCGCAATTTTTGTTCTGATAGCTATCTTTCTGTACGAGACGTGGAAAATAGCCTTGGTAACAAATGATAAATAGAGTGGAAAATAGCCCAGGTACATATAATTATGCATATTGTAAAGATATATGGCATCTTCGAGCACTGGAGGAGTTATAATGATTTGTCAATTAGTATAATATTGAGATAATGGATGTTTATCTTTAACAAAGAATGGTGGCATCTATAATATTGCCTTCACATTTTCATGTTAGCAATTTGCGTTAAAATTATTGCATTACGACGTATTTCAAAAAGTCGCCAGAACTAAAGTAAAGTAAAGAGAAAATTTCAAAATGTTTTTTTCTAATTCAAGGAGCGAAACAAAAGTAGTTTAAAAAATATAATAACCATGGTACTCCATTTTTATTATCCTACGTTAAACTATCATAATACACTACATTTGACACACGTATATATATTCTAAAAAATATAATAACCACGGTACTCCATTTTCTTATCCTACGTTAAACCATCATAATACACTACATGTGACCCATGTATATAAACTCTTGTAAATGTATTAAATTAAATGAGAAGATGCATGAAACCATGCAAATATATGTCACACATGCTCCTTATTGTATATATACATTTTCATACATGCACATAGGCACAAAGGTAGGATAGAAGAGGGCCATCATGCCTATATATATAATAAATAATATGAATTTATGTATATATACTCTTGTAAATGTAAATGTATATATACCATGTAAATATATGTCACACATGCTCCTTATTGTCTATATACATTTTCATACGATGCACACAGGCACAAAGGTATATAGAAGTGGGCCATCATGCCTATATATAATAAATAATATGAATTTATATTTTTAAATGTTATATATAATTTTATTAATAATTTAATAAGATTTATAATAAATAATTAAATATATTTTTTATAAATATATAGAAAATTTGAAAATGTCACTTATAGAGGTAATCTATTTCAACACAATTCATTCATTATATGAAAAAAGAGTATGTTTCTTAAGAATGTAAGCTAATAACAATCATATATAATTTTGATGTGTGGAATTCATGTCTCCTTTTATATTTTTTATCTCATATCAAAACACATAAGAATATTGGTGTGAGTAGGAATTTTTGACATTGTCTTATATAATAGATTTTGATTGTAATGTTATTGTCCATGAGTTTCATTTGATCCACTATTTGGTGAATGTATGAAAAAATATCTAGGTCTTATTCATTAGTTCATTGCGAAGGTCTAATACATAAATTTTCTCCGGAAGATCGTGGGTGATAATTTTCAAGCTAGGAGTTTTGAATTGAAGCATCATGAGCATTACTGCAAAGTGTTCTTAAAGAGCTTCTATCCAATGTTGAATCAACTCTGGAGTATTTCAAGTGACTTTGAAAAAATATAATTTCATATAAATATCATGCAATTGTTTTAATTTACCTCCAATCCAAGTAAACTATGATAAAGTTTTAATTTACCTCCAATCCAATAAACTATGATAAAGTTTTAATTGACATCACATTGTAGGGAAGTTTCCTTCCATGCTATAGATTGCATCAATTAAAAACTTCATTATATTTTTTTTCAAAAAACTTGGCCAAAACTTCATTTTTGTAATGTGTCGACATTGCAATGAGATGAACATAACCTGATGTGTCATTGTGATGAACAAATCGTGACATTGCAATGTAATGAACATAACCCAATATCATAATGTGATGAACATATCCCAACGTTGGATTCGAACATAACCTTTCACTAGCATTACATTGTGATGCAATCCAACATAACCTAATGTCTCAATGTGACAAACATATCCCTCCATCACAATATGATGAAAAAACTGTGTTGTCGCAATGTGATGTACAAAACCCAGTGCCTCAATGTGACGTACAAAAACTCACGTCACAATATGATGTACAAAACCTCACATTGCAATGTGACGTACAAAATTAAATGTCACAATATGACAAATATAGATGAATGTCATAATGTCATGAACATAACCCAACTTTACAATGGTTATGGACATAACTTGACATCTATAAATAAAAAACACGAACATATCCCAACATCATAGTGTGATGAGCATAACTCAACATCGTTTTGTAATGAACAAAACCTAACGTCGGAATGTGATGAACATAGCCCAATGTCGCAATGAGATGAACATAACCCAAAATCATAATGTGATGGACATATCCCAACATCGCTTTCGAACACAACCTTTCACCAGCATTACATTTTGATGCAATCCAACATAACCCGACGTCGCAATGTGACAAACATATCTTGTCATCACAATATGATGAACAGATCATGTCGTCACAATGTGACGTACAAAACCCAGTTTAACAATATGACGTACAGAAACCCACGTTGCAATATGACATACAAAACCTCACGTCACAATGTGACGTACAAAGTTGAATGTCATAATGTGATGAACTTATACGAATGTCGTGATGTTACAATGAGATGAACATAACCCAACATTGCAATCTCATGAACGTAACCCGATGTTGCAATGTGATGAACATATCCTGTCGTCGCAATGTGATGAACATCACTATACATCATAATGTAATGAATAAAACCCAATGTTGCAATGTGATGACCATAGCTCAACATAATGTGATGATCAAAACATGATGTTTCACTGTGTCGACTATAACCCTACGTTGTGATGTGATGAACATAGCTCAATTTCACTATGTGTCAAACAAAACCCAACATTGCAAAGAGATGAACATAACTTAATGTTGTAATGTGACACACATGTCCTGACATCACAATTGAAAACTAAGTATTCACCAATGTCTCATTGTGATGCAAGCCAAGCATAGTAAACAACAATAAACCATGGTGCACTATGTTCAAACAGATTTTCCCTTGGTTATCCATGGTAAAAAAAAGTCAAACATGTTCACCCATGGTCAACCATAGTCAACCATTGACATACATAGTCAAACAAGGTCAACCATAGTCACTCATGTTCATACATAGTCATCTACAGCCTTTCATCGGAAACCATAGACAACCATAGTTTACCATGGTCGATCATGGTCATACATAGCATACATGGTCAAACATTGTCAACCATTATCAATATTGTTGACCATAGTCAACCATAGACAACATGGTTGACCATGGTCAACCATGGGCAACATGGTTAACCATATTCACCATGGTTGGCCATGTTGACCAACCATATTCAACCTTGGTCATCCATGTTCAACCAAAGTCAAATATGTTCACACAGTCAAACATGTTCACCCATGGTAAACCATAGTCACCCCTAATCAACCATAGTCAACCACGGTCATACATAGTCAACCATTCTCAATCATATTCACCCATGGTTAACCATAGTAAATGATAGACTTTCATGAGAAATAATAGATAACCATGGTCAAATGTGGTCATACATTGTCTACATGGTCAACCATAGTCAACATGGTTTCTCATGGTCAACCATAGATGACATGGCTTAATATTCTTTACCATGGTCAACCATAGTCAACCTTATTCAACATGGTAGACCATTTTAATCATAGTTGACCATGGATATATATAGTTCACCATGTTGACCATGACTAACATGGATGACATGAGTGATCGTATTGATTATGGTTTCTCATATATAAAATTTATATAATAAATATATTATTATTATTATTATTTTGTAAGTAAAAATTGTGTTACCTTAGAAAATCAGTGTACCAGTACAAATGTCAAGACTGTCAACCTGTTCTTCCATATATGTGGAAACCATAACAGGTTGTGTAGTCTAAAAAGAGGGTTCATGTCTGTATGGTGGTGCAATAGTAACTGAAAAGAAAAATTGAGCCTATGCAAAATAGTGACTATAACTATTTTGGACATAGATAAAAGACATGCAAAAATGGAAATTAAACACTGGGCAAACTCGGGTTGCCATCGCCACTGGGAGGATGTGGCCAAGAAGGAGAAAAAACATACGGTTGGTTGTAGGTTGGGCATGTTCTCTTTATAGGCTCGCTTGAAAGAGAATTGAAGAAGGCATCCAAGTGACAAAAAAGGATAGTCTAACGGTGAAGCTGGTCGACGACATCTCTTCTCAACTCAAGGATGAGCTACATGTGATCTCCTAAGAAGCGATGCGACCTAGGCACCGCTGGGGAAGAATCTACAACGGTTTGAGGCTTAATTCTTGGTTGAGATTCTTGGTTGAGATTAAGGCTCATCAAAGGATGGAAAGGGGAAAACAAGGAAAGTTGGGTTCTTGGAAGGTGGAGTCGCCAACTGAGCCTCAAGAATATCTCATCAAGGAAGGAAGGAGAACGTCCTCCAAGTGGAGTCACCAATAAAGCTAGGGGTAAAGGATTTGGGAAGGAAGATTTCCAAAGTGTCGTTAGGCCACGAAAGAGGATTCAAAATCCTTCCTGGAAACGACGCCAAAATGTTATCATGCAAATTGTAGGTTGGTAAAATCCCAAACCAATCCACAATATGGCGATAATAGTGGGATATTTTACCCACTGTCACCTCAAATAAACCCTCCCCTCGCTTTAGTGAAGGAAGAATCCAACACAAGGGGGCAGTCCCGGGTGAACCTAGGGGGAAATGAGCTGGAAAGTGAGACTATGGAAGTTAGTCCCCTGTAGGTCAAGTTATTAAGTGGAAGATGGCTTGGAAAGGAGTTTTGGAGGTGATCAATGGTTTCCAAGAGCTCGAGTACCTACAAAAGATGATTATACATGCTCGAGACACAACAAAAGATGAGATACAAGTCCAACAATCCAATGGAAAAGAAAGTGAAGCTTGTTTTCCTAATTAGCAGTAGCATATAATGATACAAATAAACAATTAAATAAATGGAATAGTTTCTAATCATGTCACTAAAAGTCCAAGTAAATATGCAAGAGACTAACTAGCAATTACTAGTGAAACTGAAGTATGATAGAACAAGACTTTAGAAACATTTAAAGGTTGTTTGATGTAAGTATTGAAGAGATATTTATACAGCCTTATGGCTGTAGAAAACAAGTGTTACTGCAGAAAATACAACCACCAAAACTTTCAAGTAAACCACCCAAAAGAAGCACAATAACTAGTAGATTAACTTGGCAACTCTCTAACAAACTTTGACGGTTAGAAGATGAGAAAATTTAGAAAGTGTGAAGTGATTTTTTGTAACCCTAATGGCTGTAGCTTAAATTTATTACAACATAAATAAATCTTTGGAGAAATAAAATGTCCTAGTGGACTTGACAAACTTTTAACATGCAGAAAAGATTCCAACTTAAAGAATTTCAATATCTCGTAATTCTACGTATCCCAATGCAATGATTTTATTTCTCCAATGCAAGAGATTAGTGACTTTAACTATTCGGTTATGGACTCTTTAAAATGAAAGAGATATTTGTGTTACTTCCTTGGAGGTGTAATCCCTTTTACTCACCAAGGAAAGAAAAAATAGCTAGGGAAAATCCTAGGAGGGTGTAAACCCTTTTACTTCTCCTAGTATTCCCTTATGCAACAAATTATTCCAAGAAAATTATAATGGTCTTAGTAGGGTTGTGTGCCCGTATAATCCCCAAAATCTTATCAAATTAACCTTGTAACAAGAAAAGAAGCAATAACAATAGAGATTCCTTACCTAGTTCAAGCATTAACAAGATAAACTCCTTTTAACCAAGAAAATCTGCCATAAAATCATGAAATAGCCTCCAAGAAAGATAGTGCTTTACTCCTTCGTCCAATAGCCAAAGCAAACCATAGAAATATATAGTATCAAAAGAGATAGATAAAATTTCCCAAGTGGGGCACAAATTTGAGCCAAGTATCCTCTCACAAGAGGGAGAGTTATGATAAAATGAAATAGAAGTGATCTCTATTTGTACAAATTCTACTGAAAGTGTCTGTCCACTTAATTTGAGGGTAAACCACAAAGTAATGGGTCAACAACCCTTACCTTTCCCATTTACATTTTAAAATTCAAATTTAACCTTAAAAATGCACATAAGAAACCCTAAAGTGATGTGAGCCCTCTTATAGGGTGATGTTTTGACATCTTTTGCAAGTCTTTAGAGTAGAATATGGAAGTTGTTGGGCCTTCTAGGGCCTCCCTCTCATGCTCTAGGGTTTCTTCCTTCAAGCCATGCCTTCTTCCATCAAAATGTGCCAAGTGTCAAGTCAATCAACACCACCACCCCAAACCCTAGCCCTAGGGTGACGTCAAGCTCCTCAAATGTGACATTTTGTCCTCAAGAGAAAATCGTTGGGATAGCGAGGGGTTGGGTTAGGTCCTCCATGGTGTCTCCTCAGGCATCCAAAGGATAGCATTCTCATCTGGTGCATGGTCCATGGTATCCAACTTGTGGTTTTGAATCCCCAAGGAAGCCCAAGCTAGGCTTGTTCTTCCAAATCTTTCCACCAACTAGGTCCTGCAAAGACAATGAATACACCCTCCAAGGATCTCAATTCAAATGCATCATGATAAGTACATCAAGTCAATAAAAGAGCCATTTAAGCCTCTACATCAAAAAAAAAATCCTCAAAATAAACAAGTGCTCAAAGACCCTATGCAATTTTCCAAGTTTGGGCATGAAAGGGTTGACAAAGTGACCTATTGGGTGAATCGTACCTCAAGTTTAGGAGTGTTTCCCAAGTGGGCCCCCCTCTAATAAATGTTGACAAAGTGACATGTATGGGGGCACGATTCTTGGGCATGGGGTTCATGACATACAAGGGATCGTAGTATATCATTTATGGGTTCCTTTGTGTAATATTCTAGATATAAAATAGTATGCAGAACAGAAATAATCAGCTAGAAATGGAAAATAAACAATGATATAACTAGAACAACACCACAATAATATCAAAATAATACCAGAATAACACCAGAAAGAGCACTTTGATTACTGAGAGCAATGTTCACTTGCCTCTTCCAGGGGGAAACCTCCAGCAGAGCAGAGCTCTATTACAATAATATCCAAGACAAAACTTCTCATACCCTTGACTCCTATTTATACTAAATATGTCTATTAAAAGAACAATCTAGAGGAAGATCCTTCTAGAAGCGAAAGCTTCTATTAGGTCTTCTTACATTGGACTTATTCTTCCTTATTTCTAGGCCTTATTAATATTGATCTTTATTACATGCAAATATATTATTCTAACTACGTGAGGGGTTAGGTCCCTAACATGTCCTCCCCCTTAAAAACAACCTTGTCCTCAAGGCTTGAGATGAGGAAATTGTTGCAGAATGGTAGTTGGTTACCAAGTGGCATTTGTTGGAGTTGTATCTTTCCACTGGACTAACACTTCCATGATGTTTTGCTGACGCATATGGTGCTCACGCTGGTCCAAAACAGCTTGTGGTTGTAGCCAAATGGAGCCTTCTTCGTCCAACTCGGGAAGGTTGGTTTGAGTTTGGCACTTAGTTCCAATCACCTTCTTTAAGTAGGAAATATGAAAAATAGGATGGAGCTTAGAATGACTGGGAAAATCTAACTGATAGGCCCACCTGTCCCACACGGTTGAGAACGATATAAGGACCATCAAATTTGGGCGCTAGTTTTCTACAATGGTCAGCCTTGAGGGAATTTTGCTTGTAAGGTTATAGTCGAAGAAACACCTGATCCCCTTCTGCAAATTGATGTTCATAGCAACCTTGATCTACTTGTTGCTTCATGTGATTCTGGGCCATGACCAAATTCTCTTTGAGGGTACAGAGAATAGCCTCTCGAACTGTAAGTATTTTTCAACCTGTTAGATCTTCGAGACACCTGGAAAATATGAGAAGATTGAAGGTGGATTTTGTCCATATACCGCTTCAAAAGGAGTCACGAGGGTAGTTGTATGGTAAGAAGTGTTTTACCACCATTCAACTAGTGGTAACCATTGAGCCCATTGATTTTTCCTTTCTGATGCAAAACACCTCAAATATGTTTCCAAATTTTTTTTGACAACTTCAGTTTGACCATGATTCCAGGGATGATAAGTTGTGATGAGATGCGATTGGGTGCCTTGGAGCATGAACAATTATTTCCAAAAATTGCTAGTGAAAGTTGGGTCGCGATCAGAAACAATAGAATGCAGCATGCCATGAAGCTTGAAGACCTAATCCATGAAAAGTTGAGCCACAGTGGATGTTGTAAATGGGTGTTGAAGAGCACATAAATGAGCATACTTGTAAATACGATCAACTACCACCATGATGACTGATTTATTACCTAATTTAGGTAAGCCTACAATAAAATCCATAGAGATATCTCGCCAAATAGCAGGTCGAATTGGAAGCAGTTGTAGTGTGCCAGGAGATTTGACTATTTTTCCCTTGTTGCGTTGACACACATCAGATTCAACCACAAAATTATGAACATCCTATTTCATACCATCCTAGAAAAAGAACGTTTGACCCGGTCATAGGTTTTGGTAAACCCTGAGTGCCCAGCTGTGGGTGTAGCATGAAGCTCAGAAAGTACCGTGGATTTAAGTTTTGACTGTGTACTTAAATACAAATGACCTTTGTATTGAAGCTCATCATTGAGCCAAGAGTACCCTGGGGAGACTGAAGAATTGGACTGCAATTGTTGTATCAGATGCAAACTTTTGGGATATTGTAGCCATTCCTGGAAAACAACTTGGAGCCAATCTGGTACAATGAAGGAGAGATAAAAAAATGGACCCTTCATCTTCATATTTTTTGGAAAGTGCATCAACAACCACATTTTCTTTGCCTTTATTGTAAGTGATTTCATAATCATATCCAAAAAGATTAGTCACCCAGTTTTGTTGCTTTGTGGAGGAAAGGCGTTGTTCCAGAAAATACTCGAGGCTTTGATGATCTGTCTTAATTTGGAAGAGTTTCCCCAATAGATAAGGGTGCCAAAGATCCACGACATGTAGTATATCCAACATTTCCTTTTCATAGATTGATTTGCCCAAATTTTTCTCTGACAGTTGTTTGCTGGTAAAGGCCAAAGGCCGACCCTCTTGCATAAGGACGATGCCAATTCCTTTCCTGGAAGCATCACATTCCAGGACAAAGGTAATTGTGAAATCAGGAAGGGCCATGAGTGGAGTGGTGCACATGGCCATCTTCAAGGTTTGAAAATCCTGAGCAGTTGTTGGATTCCAAGTAAAAGAATTATTTTTAAGGAGAGCATTGAGAGGTGCCGCAATCTTTCCATAATTCTTAACAAACTTGTGATAATTACCTGTTAAACCCAAAAATCCACACAATCTTTTGAGAGTCTTTGGGTGAGGCCAATCTTGCATAGCTT
>JASDQU011404455.1:72509-83559 GCA_032191745.1 Picea mariana
GAAGGATCAATGTTACATAGGCTTCACTTTTAATGGCTAGATGTTTAATTTTTTTGGAGGGATATGTTCCATTTGCTATTTTAGAGTACTCTCAAGGATTTGGTAACAAAGAAAGTCATAAATCCATTATTGTGTCCTCCTTCCACCTTTTAAATTTATTAAAATGAGAATCTAGTTGTTATCTAAAAATTAAATATTATTAATTAATTTTTCAAGTGAAATATATTAAATAGATTTTCTACTCATTCCATGATTATCTTCAACTTTATTTTAACTTTTAAAAGTATCAATTGTCATTCTCTCTTACTTTTGAGTTATGCATAAATAATACATGGTTTCAAATGTTTCATATT
Organism: Picea mariana; assembly: GCA_032191745.1. Classification (NCBI taxonomy): domain Eukaryota; kingdom Viridiplantae; phylum Streptophyta; class Pinopsida; order Pinales; family Pinaceae; genus Picea; species Picea mariana. The sequence goes on from JASDQU011404455.1 coordinate 72,863, forward strand.
ATCTTAGTTTTTCATTTTGAACTGCATACAATCAATAAAAACAACCACTTTATAAAAGTGGTTGATATAGACGGATATGCCCCATTAATTTTAAAATATATAATATTAAATTAAAATAAAATAAAAAATTTATTTATATTAATAAAATATTGCTAAAAATTACATAATTAATTATATTTAATGTTATTCTTTTTTTTTCTTATTTAATGTTACTCTTATTTAATGATGAATGTTTTTTCTACTCTCAATAGCTTAAAACGACTTAACTTATAACTCTGTTTTTGTTACTTCAGATTTGAATACTTATTTATTTAGTGCGATATGTTCGGGAACAACTTACAGTTGTTGGCACCAGCAAACACGCGATCATATTGAATACATCTCTGCAATATTAACAACATTTATTACGTTAAGAACCAATTCTTGCATCGGTCACTCTAAGAACAAATCAGAACGCAAATAAAACCCTCAACGGCTCATCCCAGCGTATATTTAATGTTTATATTTAAACGCAGACCAATCCTGGCATGAAATTGAAAAGCGGAAGCGGAATCGTGGGTAGAGGAAGCAATATACGATAACCTACTCCAATTTTCCACATCCTCACACCTGTAGTTATACGATAACCTACTCCAATTTTCCACACGGCCATAAGCATCCGCCCTGGTAAAAAAATGACAGCACACTATAAAACGTTTTAATTCGCATCCAATTTCACACAAATGAAATGAAAGTCATTTACATCCATGCGGCGATACGCATCTGTACAGTTTATTAATCACTGTTGTTATTTCTTAATCACTGAACGTGGCAATCTGGTGATGGGCAAGTAATTTTTTAATTTTATTTAGTAAATGTGAAAAAGTAATCACATAAACGTATGTCTTTATAAATGAGCGGAAGTTAATTTATCAAAATCTCATCCATTGATTAGAGAGGACGACGAAGAATATGCCAGAATCTTCAATTGCCAACCCTACGATTGAAATGTTTGATTAAAAGGTTGATTCATCCACCGATTCCAATAGGGGGACTCCTATTGACGTAAATATACAAACATATGATATGTAACAATGAAGGAAAAAGGGTAATATTGAAGAACTGTCACTTCTACATAAATGAATATGTACAACATTTATTTCAATTGTTATACAATTAGTAGGAAGAGAAAAATACACAAATAAATTGACTTTGGTGAGATGGTTATGTGGGTTAGTTAAAAAAATGCCCTATTAGTTGCAAAACAAATACAAGCTATCACATAGTTGAAACTATTGCAAGAATGAGAATGAGAATGGAAGCATGATGGATGTGGTGTCTGCATTGAAATTGTATTACATACAAAAATTTAATAGAATTTTATGACAAATATTCCAATTTGATATGTGAAATATATCGTTGAATGGTGTTATTTAATAATGGTAGAGGAAACAATAAGGTGAGAGAAATCAAGAAGGAAATGACAAGTGAAAAGATGTTTTTTTATGGAGGTGGTTGATGTATATTACTCACATGCATATCATTGAAACACAATATATCAATTGTAAGAATGGGAGCATGATGGATGTGGTGAAATTGTATTACATATGAAAGTTGAATAGATTTTTATGACAAATATTCCAATTCGATAGGTCAAATATATCATTGTGTTATTTAATAAAGGTAGAGGAAACAATAAGGTGAGAGCAATCAAGAAGGAAATGACAAGTGAAAAGATGTTTTTGTATGGACGTGTTTGATGTAGATTAGTCACATGCATATCATTGAAACACAATATCTGACACTTGTGGATGTTATTATATTCCAACATATTTATGATCATGTCTCATTTGTTTCTATTTATCAATGAACTAAGTCCATGAATTAGCCTAGTTGGAGGAGAACAAATCTATACACCATTTGACGTAGATATACATCTTTCCATTGATGAATCGTCTACCATTTGACGTAGATATACATCTTTCCATTGATGAATCGTCTAGTTCAGCACGTTTTCATCACGTCTCATATCTGATGGAATCAATTTTAATGCAAATGGAGAATATTAAATTATTTTTTATATTCTAGAATTAATGCAATATGATTTGTCAATTTAGTGTAATAGGGTTTAGTATAAGATCTTTGAAAATAGAGTTGTGGATTGATGTGTTGGTACTCTATTTTTACAAGGAATAAGTATGTAGTGGTTTCCCAAATTATAATGAATGAGGAAATCACCATTTCTTGGAACATTGCTTTTAGGGAAAGTTGATCCTCAACATATATCATTAATTTATGATAGAGGAAGAAATTTTCCATTGGGTTAGTGATTTTTGATGTAAAATATTTTATAAGTGATGTTAATACATGGAGTAAGAGTAGTTAAATGTGTTTATTTTTAACTATGACTATATCTAGAAAAATTGGGTGTTTTAAGTTCTTGTAAATGTGCTTTGGGAAGGTAGAATGAGCACATTGACCACATGCGCTCGAGGTAGTGTTTTCAAAATATAACCTTTGAATTCTAATTTTTATTTACCTCTCTCTTAGAAAAACCATAGTTTCAATTTACCTCTCTCTTAGAAAAACCATAGTTTCAAGGATCGATGAATAAAACAATCTTTGAGACATGGGACAATATGATAATATGATGTCACAAACCCAATAGAATTAATGTTTCATCGATCTAAGAACATATCTTTTTTTTTGAGGAAATTTGGAGCTTGGTTCCTCGATCCATTTATGGACTAAACGAAAATTGGTCCCTAGGGAATAAAAACAAGCCGAGTAGAGAAATTATGTATTATAAGTTCTAGTAAGGGTTTTTTGGAAACACCACTGAGAGGACAACATGTCCACAAACCCCCATAGAAGGGTTCTCAAAATTTGACCATTTAATGTAAAATTTGTGTTACGTGTCACTAAACAAAACCCTAGTTCTAGGAATCATTGAATAAAATAATCTCTAATACATGGGACTTGTGAGAGAAAAGTGTGAGTGATGGTATTTTGATGTCAAAAATATAATGGAGTAAAATCCTCATCAATATGGTTCTTGAATTTTTTTTAATTATGAGTTGTGACTTGTTTCCTCGAGCCATTCAATGACACATAGAAAATTGGTCGTGAGCATATAAAAACCAAATTGAGCACAGAGTTAAGTTCTATAATTTTTAGTAAGTGTTTCCAAGCCATGCCATTTTTGTAACATTTTCCACATGAATCAAGCGTATATTTATAATCATTTAACCCTTGAATTAAAAAATTTCATTGCCTCTTACTGAGCATAACCCTAGTTGTAATAATTATCTTGAATAAAACAATATATGATCCACGGGTCATATAAGAGAGGGACACTTAAAGAAGTAATATAGTATCATGTGTAATGGAATTGAATTTTTATCGATTCGAGTGTTGGTTTTCATTTTTTGGTGAGTTGAAACTTGATTCTTAGAGCCATTTAAGAACACATGTTAGATTAGTCTTGGAAACATAAAAAAACAAAATGACAAGAAAAATCGAGTCTCATTTGTTATAGAATTTGTGTTTAGGTATGATTAATGTCATCATAATGTCCACATAATCTCATGGTAGATATTTCAAAATTCACCCCCCCTGAAAAATTTGCACTGCGTGTTTCTGAGAAAAACTTTGGTTCATCGAATCATCAAATAAATCAAGCTCCATGCTATGGGAGTGATGGGGATGGGCACCATTAGCTGTGATATGATGTCATGAGTTTAATGGAATTGATGGATTTTTTATCTATTTCTTTTTTTTGGTTTTACAATAAGTTGTAACTCACTTCTCTCGTACATTCAAGGACACATGGAAAATTTGCCCCAAGGTGTATAAACAAAATGAAGAATCMAAATTGAATTTCATAAGTTCTAACAAGGGTGTTTGGGTAATGTTTACATGATAATGAGTTGTCAAAATTTAACCCATGAATGCAAAATTTTCATTATTTCTTACTAAGTAAACCTGTGTGTACACTTCATACAAATGTGTTTATTCAACTTAAATGAATCAATGAATTCTTGGATATATGAATTTTAGGTTCTCTACCTCTTTCAATTTCGTCCAAATTAATAGAGATTGTGTATGTCATTGACCACCCCCACAAAAAAATCTAATGAAAACTTACTAATAATCATAGCTCACAATAATAATGTGATTTTACCCCATAAAAAATATGAATATTCAAGACTAAATATTTCTTGTTTGTGAAATTTTTTATACCTAATTGTATTATAATAAACCATATATATTAAAAATAGATTAAATAAAATAGATTAAATATAAATTTAATAATAATTCACATAACATTAGCTTTAGCTATATATATTTCTCATATATATTTCTCCTCTTCTGTTACAATCATCCCGTTAACAACAATAATACAATCATCTAGTTAACGTAAAAGATGGAGATATAACATTATCTTTAGTTATATATATGTTTCCTCTTCTCTTACAAGCATCCGTTAACAAGAAATACACTCATCGAGTTAACGTAAAAGATGGACATATAAGAATCAATCCATCAAATCAATTACAAAATACATACGCTAAAATAAATTACATAAATAAAATGGAGATATAAGAATGAATCCATCAAGTCAATTATAAAATACATATGCTAGAATCAATTACATAAATAAAATATCATCCATAAGAATGAGGTCCTTCCATTTCACTTGATGTTCTCACGTTGCGTTTATCATCTTTTTAATCCTTTCTTCCCATTTATCATCCTTTTAATTCTTTCTTCCCATTTATCATCTTCATTTTTATTTTTATTCAAATGGTATTAGTCCTTTACTTTTAAGTATGAAACACCTATTTTTTTTAAATTATGGATTCCTTGTCCTACCTGTATTAAAACAAATAGAATTGTATATATCATCAAATTATTATATTCTCTATAATTAAATATATTGATTAAAAACATATGTGTAAATTTATTTATTTTTGGAATTCTTTGTAAAGAGATTTGTATATATCATCAGATTCTTATATTCTTTATAACTAAATATATTGATTGATAACATATATGTAAATTTATGAAGAGATTTGTATATATCATCAGATTCTTATATTCTTTATAACTAAATATATTGATTGATAACATATATGTAAATTTATGAAGATGTATTTCATTTTTTTATAAAATATGATCATGAAAATTTGACATTTGACATATTTTATAAATTGAAATTCATTAAATATATTCTTTGTGAAAGAAAATAATTTATAAGGAATTTCATTATCTTTCTAACCATATTTTTTTATTAAAATATTAGTATCATTCAATATTTAAAATTTTTATTAATTATGTGTGTTTCTTTGCAAATTTATGAAAAAGATTTCATTGACTTTTTTTACTAAAAACTAATTCAATATTCATTATATGATTTTTAAAATAAAATTATACTAACATTATTGGCACGTAAAGTTGTTTATCCTCTTTTTTTCATTTTAAAAAAAATTGGAGAAAATATATTATTTAATATTTTTATATATTTAAAAACAAAATTACAAATTATTTTCTCCTATTTGCTTAAACTAAAAATCCCAAAATACTCGTTTGAAGAGAAAATATCAATAGGTATCACACATATAAAAAAAAATTCCAGTTGTGAATATTTTATGTTATTTTTTTTTTTTCTGTGATCACCTTCATAATTGTAGAAATTTTTTTTATAAATTTTAGAGAAAACTAAATTAAAAATATAATGTGAAATTAAAAGTGTGAAAATGATAAACCATTGGATAAGTGATTGAGTGATGAATCCACTATAATTAGATCCACCACCTAAAATGGAATAAATGAATGGATTTCACCCCTTAATAGTTGTAGTGTAGAAAATCTTACAGGGGCCAAGATTTTATTTTTAAAACCTTCATCAATCATTATACCTTGGTTGAGGGTGTATTCAATGGTTGATTCATTTTGATACAATTTTAAAGGAACTTATTTAAGGGTTTTAAAAACCTAGATAAGGTCCTATTGCCTTAAAAAAAGGGACCAATCAATGCACGGACCTTGATTGAGGTATTGTTGTAGAAAAAAAATAAAACAAAATTTCACTTAAACCAAAAATAGGAAAACAAGCACACAAAAAATGTGAGCCAATCCACACGTGTATTATGTCATTGTGAATGATAAAATATAGAAATTTGTGGAAAATAAAATATTAATTTGTATTAATTAGGGATTGGGATGTGGAATAGAGAAAATAACAAAACAAAATATAATTTCCAATTAACTAATGAAGCTTAAGTGCAAGAGAAGGTTGTATAGAGGATTAGAAACATATGAATAGAATTGAGATAATGTGACAATGCAATGTAAGAAAAAATGTAGGTCAATATCTAGTTCAATTTGTTTCCCAACCTTTGGTGTATGGACATTCTATAAGGAATCTAGTTGAATATATATTAACTATACTCACTAAACATATATTATAAGTATAGTTTTGATACTTATATGAGGAAAAAATATGTAGTGGTTTCCCAAACTATAATGAATGAGGAACTCACTATTGCTTGGAACATTGCTTTTAGGGAAAGTGAATCCTCAACATAATATCATTAATTTATGATGAAGGAAGAAATTTTTCATTGGGTTGGTGATTTTTGATGTAAAATATCTTGTAAGTGATGTTAGCACATGGAGTAAGTGTAGTTAAATGTATTTCTTTTTAACTATGAATATATCTAGACAAAATTGGGTGTCTCAAGTTCTTGTAAATGTGTTTTGGGAAGGTAGAATGAGAACATTTCCCACATGCACTCGAGGTAATGTTTTCAAAATCTAACCTTTGAATGTCAATTTTTATTTACCTCTCTCTTAGAAAAACCATAGTTTCAAGGATCGATGAATAAAAAAATCTTTGAAACATGGGATTCAAGGAATAATTGAACCCTTAGAGATAGTATGACGTCACAAATACAATAGAATTAATGTTTCATCCATATAAGAACATATCTTTTGTTTTAAGGAAATTTGGAGCTTGGTTCCTAGAGCCATTTATGGGCAGAAGGAAAATTGGTCCCTAGGGACTAAAAACAAATCCAATAGAAAAATTATGTATTATAAGTTATATTAAGGGTTTTTTGTAAACACCAATGCAGGAACACTATCCACAATCTCTCGAGGTATATTTTTTAAAACTTGACCCCTGAATGCAAAAATTGCAATGTCTCTTACTAAGTTAAACCCTAGCTTTAAACATGATCAGGAAATATAAGCTCTTATCCATGGGAGTTGTGGGAGATAGATTCCCTTAGGAGTAATATACTATCACAAGTGCATGCCAATGTGGTAACATTTTCCACATGCATCGAGCATATATTTATCATCATTTAACCCTTGAATTAAAAAATTTCATTGCCTCTTATTTAGCATGACCCTAGTTGTCATAATTATCTTGACTAAAACAAGTTATGATCCACAGGTCATATAAGAGAGGGACATTTAAAGAAGTAATATAGTATCGTGAGTGTAATGGAATTGAATTTTTATCGATTCGAGTGTTGGTTTTCATTTTATGGTGAGTTGCAACTTGATTCTTCGAGCCATTTAAGCACACATGTTAGATTAGTCTTGGAGACATAAAAAACAAAATGAGAAGAAAAATTAAGTCTCATTTGTTTTAGAATTCGTGTTTATCTATGATTAATGTCATGATAATGTCCACATAATCTCATGGTAGATATTTCAAAATTCAACCCCTCATGAAAAATTTGCATTGCGTCTTTCTGAGCAAAACCGTGGTTCAAGCAATCATCAAATAAATCAAGCTCCATTCCATGGGAATGATGGGGGAGGGGCACACTTAGTTGTGATATCATGTCGTGAGTTCAATGGAATTGATGGATTTTTTACCTTTTTTGGGGGGGGTTTTACAATAAGTTGTAACTCACTTCTCTCATACATTCAAGGACACATGGCAAATTGACCCCGAAAGCTTGAAAACAAAATCAAGAAGCAAAATTAAATTTCATAAGCTCGAGCAAAGGTGTTTTCGTAATGTTTACATGATAATGAATTGTCAAAATTAAACCTTGCTCACAATAATAATGTGATTTTACCCTATAAGAAATATCAATATTTAAGACTAAATATTTCTTCTTTGTAAAATTTTGTATACCTAAGTATACTTATAATAAACCATATATATTAAAAATATAATTAAATAAAATAGATTAAATACAAATTTAATAATAACTCATGAGAATAACATTAGCTTTAGCTATATATATTTCTCATCTTCTCTTACAATCATCCCGTTAACAAGAAATACAATGATCGAATTAACGTAAAAGATGAAGATATAAGAATCAATCCATCAAATCAATTATAAAATACATATGCTAGAATCAATTACATAAATAAAATATCCTCCATAAGATTGAGGTCCTTCCATTTCACTTGATGTTCTCATGTTGCATTTATCATCTTTTTAATCCTTTTTTCCCATTTATCATCTTTTTAATCCTTTCTTCCCATTTGTTCTTTGTCTTTTTTTTTTCATTTTTCATTTTTTTTCAAATGGTATTAGTTCTTCATTTTTAAGTATGAAACACCTATTTTTTCTAAATTATGGATTCCTTATCATATTAGTTCTTCATTTTTAAGTATGAAACACCTATTTTTTCTAAATTATAGATTCCTTATCATCTTATATCAAAATTTATTCCATTTTTACTTTATATTTTTTATTATTTTTATTTTTATTCAAATAATATTAATCCTTCATTTTAAGTATGAAACACGTATTTTTTTTTAAATTATGGATTCCTTGTCATCCTATATTAAAATTTATTTTTGGAATTCTTTGTAAAAAGTTCTAAATTATGGATTCCTTGTCATTTTATATTAAAATTTATTTTTGGAATTCTTTGTAAAGATATTTGGACATATCATCAAATTTTTGTATTATTTATAATTAAATATATTGATTAATAACATATGTGTGAATTTATGAAGATGTGTTTCACTTTCTATAAAATATGATCATGAAAATTTTACATTTTACATATTTTATAAGTTAAAAATCATTAAACTCATATATTTTTTTAAAGAAAACAATTTATAAGGAATTTCATTATCTTTTTAACAATAATTTTTAATTAAAATATTAATGTTATTTAATACTTCAAAATTTCATTAATTATATGTTTTTCCATGCAAATTTATGGAAAATATTTTATCTATTTTTTTCCCAGAACTAATTCAATGTTCATTATACAATTTTTAAAAGAGAATTATATGATCATGATTGGCATATAAAATTGTTTATCCTCTTTTTTTCATTTTAAAAAAAAATTGGAAAAATATATTATTTAATATTTTTATTTATTTGAAAACAAAACTATTTATAAAACTTCGTGTTTCCAAAAAAATATTTTTTCATATTCACTTAAACTAAAAAATCCAAAATACTCTTTTGAAGAGTAAACATCAATAAGTATCACATATATTTTTTTATAAATTTTCAATTGTGAATATTTTGTGCTACTATGATTTTTATGATCACCTTCATAACTATAGAGATGTTTTTTATAAGTTTTAGAGAAAACTAAATTAAAAATATAGTATGAAACTAAAAGTGTGAAAATGATATGTCATTGGATAGGTGATTGAGTGATGAATTCACTAAAATTAAGTCCACAACCTAAAATGGAATAGACGAATAGATTTCACCCCTTGGTAGTTGTAGTATAGAAAATTCTACATAAAGGGGCCAAGATTTTTATTTTTAAAACCTTCATCAAGCATTATACCTTAGTTGAGGGTTTATTAAATGCTTGATCAACTGATTTTGATACAATTTTAAAGGAACTTATTTGAGGGGTTTTAAAAACCTCAATCAAGGTCTTATTGCCTTAAAAAAAAGGGACCAATCGATGCATGGACTTTGATTGAGGTATTGTTGTAGAAAAAAAGAAAACAAAATTCCACTTAAACCAAATATAGGAAAAAAACACACACAAAAAATGTGAGCCAACCTATACATGTGTATTATGTCATTGTGAAAGATAAAATAGAGAAATTCGTGGGAAATAAAATATTGATTTGTATTAATTAGGGATCGGGATGTGGAATAGGGAAAACAACAAAACAAAATATGATTTCCAATTACCTGATGAAGTGCAAGAAAAGGTTGTAGAGAGGATTAGAAACATATGAATAGAATTGAGAGAACGAGACAATGCAATGTAGGAAAAAATGTAGATCAACATCTAGTTCAATCAGTTTCCCCAAAAAAATGTAGGTCAACATCTAGTTCAATTAGTTTCCCAACCTTTTGCGCATGGAGATTCTATAGGGCATCTAGTTGAGGGAAATATCCTTAAATTTTAAGGACACTCACTAAACATATATTATAAGTATAGTTTTGATATATATTATAGCTTATAATTTACCTATAAATGTTTGTTTTTTAAAACATGTTTTATACCTAGCACATGTGCAAAATTGATTGGACTATGTAGCAATAGAATCTAACCAACCAACATAAAATTATTTGTATTTTAACACATGTTTTATATATCACACACTTAAACAAAAAATTGGACTATATAGGGATAGAATCTATCCAACCACCTCATGACTCTATCCCTTCTTGAGTTTCAACAATAACTTGAAGTTGCAATGGTTTTCAAAGGGATTGATATTTTTTACAAAGTTTGGATGAAAGAACAATA
>JASDQU011404455.1:88941-100090 GCA_032191745.1 Picea mariana
ATAGGGGAAGAGAATCGACGACTTGAATCGTCGCGAAGACTCGCGAAGTTCCGTGAGTCGTCGGATCTGGATGAAGGAGCGAGGGGTTAAACCCTCAGGCACAGGGAGGATCAATACCATCGCACATCGGCGAATCAGGGTTGGAGAGTGCAAGAATCACATGCACGTTGATATCGCGAAGTACGATCCCCCGATTTGATCTGAGCCATCGATCGCTAGAGAGACAGGTGGCACGAATCTGGGACATCGGAGTTTCGGCGTTCGGGATTTCCAGCAGCAGGAAACTTGGAGTCGCGGACCTGCGATTCGCGAAATCCCGATGTGACGTGGCAGCTTGGGGCCTGGGAGAGTGCGGAGTCCAGGTGGCCTCGTGTCGAGGAACTCGGTACCTCGGCGTTCGGGACTTGAAGAGCCAGGAGGTTGACATCGCAGGTCGCGATATCTCGATAGGGACAAGCCCGATATCCGGGACATTGACCATTGACCATTGGCGTTCGGGGTTCGGCGGTTGAGTGACTGAGAGCAGAGCCACAACCTCACGAAATCGCGAGACCCGATCTCCTGATTTCCGAAGGGAGGATCGGCGAGGAGGTTGTGGGTGTTAGTACTCCCAAGGGAGTCGGAAGAGCTTAGCTCTTCGGGCCGTGGAAGGTGAAGGTCCTAGTGGTGCGACCGTGCCGTCGAGGGAAGGTAGGCAACAAAAATAAAGAATACAGACTTGCTGAGTATAAAGATCAAACCACAATGACAGAGAACTGGACAAAGCAGGCTCGAAGTAGATTGTTTTTTGAGGCTCACTATCAGTTCCTGGAACAGGAATTGAGGAAGTTCCTAGACGGTCTGAACACTGTATTCATGTTTGGAACCACTAATCCTTATGAGGTTTTTGTTCAAGAAACATACATTGAATBAGGGAAAACAGGGGTTGGTGTATCAGGGGAATCATCTTCAAGMAAAGAGGACAAAAAGAGGTGGAATGGGAAAAAGGAAAATTCAGTGGAAAGAAGGGAAGAGAAGCCCTCTTGCAAGCATTGCAAGAAATAAGGGCATGATGAGGACCATAGCTAGAAATTGCATCTCGAGAAGAGACCAAAGCGGTTCAAAGAAAGGAAAKTGAGGCAAACAGTTGTAGAAACAACACTGTCAATAGACTTGGGATCGGATTTAGGTGATGAATCTAAAGTCTCATTGGTTGGTTTGACAGGTAAAATTGGTGATGGATATGATTCTAGAAGTAAATTGTTTCACATAAGGGTCATAATGAGGCATACTAAGGTCAACACATTGATAGATAATGGATCTCAGTCTAACTTGATTTAAGAGGAATTGGTTAAACAATTGGGATTAAACACTTAGATTCATCATAATCCTTACACACTTAAATGGATAAGCAACAATCATCAATTTCACATAACCAAGCAATGCACATTAAAATTTGAAATTTAATCTAAGTTTGTGGACTAGGTAACATGTGATGTGGTACCACTCAATGAATGTGGAATGGTCTTAGGCAATCCTTACTTATATGATCGTAAATAAATCTTCTACAGGGAAAATAATCAATATCACTTAATCAAAGAAGGTCACGAATATGTGGTTCATGCTCATCATTTAAAGGAAAGTAAATATCTTCAAACAATGGAACAATTAAGAAAGGAAACTCATGAAAGAAAAAAATCTATAATTGTTTCAAATCAAGTAATTGATCTTAAGAAAGAATAGGAGATGATTGTAGAATGGAAGATCAATCACACTTTACTTCAAGATAAGCTAATGTCGTGTAAGTATTACAAACATATTATCTCATTTGTAGTCATATTTATGATGTTATCATTAGTAATATTGTCAACATGGATGATAGTGGATTCAGTAAGATGTGATAGGATACAAATGGCTAACAATATGTTGTCAGTTATCATGATTGTTTTACAGTTGATCTTGATGAGACAAGTGCATAGGACAGAGTTTAAAGACATAGAAAAATTCGGGTGGCCTATCCCACACCTGATGACTGGTCAGTAACCTTTTGGGGACCAAAAGGTATTTAGTGGGGAGGTGTGATCCAAAATTGGATCTCGGGACCAAATTGGGGCTCAGAAAGGCCTAAAAATAAAAGTGCTCAAAATATCTTTAAACCAGATGTGTGCGTAAGTATCAACGTTATCAACCCAACTCAACTTGAACAGACTCAAACAAATGTCGTATGCTCCAGATATTGTGATCTGTTCATTTTGCCAAACAAGCAAAAAATTGATGATTGTACAGTCTGTACAGTCCCATGTGGCATATGATTGTACAGGTCTCACGACCATATAACTGATATGGCAAGGTACAATTTTAGGTACAATGTGTTGACATGGAAAGTGTGCTGACTGGGCATATAGACTAACACGTGGTACCACTACAAGGGTGACACATGGAACGTTTGTACAACACATGGAAATGGGTTGATGTCGACGGTACAGTTAATTTCTGAAAGGGAAGACATAGATGTAGACAAGTGGATGAATCATGCATTGACATGTGGAATTATTGTTGGCATATGGTACGGTGCCACATGGACCAGTCATGGGCTACCACGTGGCACTGATTCATTGGCTAACGTGTTGGAAAAAACTAGTTTGGAGTCCATCGAATTCAAACCCTGGACCTCCATGGGTGCAAAGACTTCACATAGTCTGGGCTACGAGCCCTTTTACCTAGAGGTTCTTAACCATTGGTGGCACCAATTGTATTTAAGTTTGAAATGTGGTAAAATGAGTGGAGGATAGTTCTCAGGCTAAACCCTAGCCCCTGGTGCGAACCACCATAGAACCTTATCGTGTGACCTGTGGGTTACTATTTGGCGCATGGATAATATGGAGCTTAGCCCCAAATATCGGTCATGTTACCATGTGACCCGAACTCATACCGTGAACGGTTGACTGTTTGGCGCATAATTAATGGTTATCCCTGATCAGTCGAGGTATCCCACTGACCAAGGGCATAACCATGGTTTTGATCTAGGGGGATACACAAAACTGCAGGTGCATGGAGGCTAGAAGCCATGGCCACATGCACCATAACCATAACACTAGGGCCAATGGGTAGGGGGGCAATGCACAATCTTAGTGCTTGGCCACATGGAGCACCCAATATGACCAGGAGCGCGGAGATCAAGGGGGATACACCTTGTTTTGGCATTAAGTGGGTTTTATAGTATGTCATATGATTTTTACGGATTATTAGCCTGATATTGGGGGATTTAATCCATTTCTGAGGGATTTTGGGCCCTTTTTTAGGCCAAATCTTGGGGAGAAGTTGGGATATGGATACCAAATTTAGGCCTATATAAACCATAAGCTATTGAAGCCATGGGAGGATTTTCATAGGAGATAAATTTTGCAAAATTGCTGAGCCAAGGCCATTGTTATGTAGGGAAGCTATTGAGGAGCACACCTTTGCGGGCCATTTCTAGGAGATTCGTGCATCTGTTTTTAGTGCCGTCAGTTTTGATCGGTTCTCGAGATTTGGTAGAGCAAGACTAGATCATTTTTTTAATAAATTGGAACTTTCATGATGTACTTGAAAATATTTGAAGAGAAATAATAAATCCCACTAAGACAAAGGCCTCGAGATGTAGGCAATATTGCTATACTCCATTATCACTTTAGTGTTTTATGGTTTTCTATTCTTCATGCTTATGTTCAGATATGTATAATTATTTATGGATGTTATGTTCCTCTTTCATTAGTTTCCTAAATGGTGTTATAACTCATGCATAATAACTCAACCACTTTCGTTTAAAACATCTTTTCATATCATCCAGAGTTGGTGCTCTAAAGATGATTGGTGTCCTTCACAATCACATATTATTCTTTATAAAATTTGCAATTCTTGTTAATTATATTTATATAGTTGATTCTAAATACAAAACCATTGTTTATATATTGTGCTAATCAATAAAAAAGTTATTACTAATTGTTTAAAAACTAAATATTGATTTACCCCCCCCCCCTTCCAGTATTTTCAACAATTGGTGTTAGAGCGAGGTTCCTTCAGCACAATATAATAAATGGAGGGTATATTATGCATAAACCAATGGATCATGAAGAAGGAATTTCCTCCACCAGAGAACATTTGTTCAAAGGGAGTTATTATGCACTTTGGAGTGTGAGGATGAACCATTATATAATGTCTCTGGGCTATGATATCTGGCAATATGTAGAAGATGGGTACACTGTACCTAATACTACTCCCACATAAACAACTGGAAAGAATGTTTGCAATGACAATGAAAGAGCATCCGATGTCATCCTAGTAGGATTACCCAA
The DNA here is from genome assembly GCA_032191745.1 of Picea mariana. NCBI lineage: Eukaryota > Viridiplantae > Streptophyta > Pinopsida > Pinales > Pinaceae > Picea > Picea mariana. The sequence continues at coordinate 93,255 of JASDQU011404455.1, forward strand.
TCCTATAGTTGTGAAAGTAATGCATTGTAAGTCAATAAAAGAAATCTGGGACAAATGAAACATCATATATGATGGAAGTAGAAAGGTCAAAAACTCCAAACTCCAAACATATAGAACACAATTGGAAAAATTGAAAATGAAAGAAGAAGAGAACATAGTAGAATATTTTCAGAGAGTGGATGAAGTAACCAACTCAATAATAAAATTAGGATAAGAACTCAAAGATCAACCTATTGTCCAAAATATCTTAAGATCATTAATTATGAGGTATGATGCCAAGATTTTTACCCTTGAAGACAAACGAGACCTTGATAAGCTCACATTGGATGAACTACATGAGATCATCACAACATATGATTTGAGAATAGGGAAAGAGAAACCAACAAAAGAAGAAACAACCTTCAAGGCATAAAAAGAAAAAAATAAGCAAGAATATGTGTCTAATGAAGATCAATGAGAAATATCTAATGAATAAATAGCCAGCTTCGTGAAGAAACTCAAGAAAGAAACTGGTAGATACAAGGGAAAATTTCCTCTTATATGATTTAACTGTGGAAAGATTGGAAATTTTTCTTCCAAATGTACCTATACAAAACAAGAAGAAATTGATGATGAAATAACTTTCAAAGAACAAAAGAAGAGAAAAACCAAAGACAAAAGGAAGTTTTACAAAAAGAAGAAAATTGTTTACACTAAAGAGGACAACAACTGATCAGAAGAAAGTAAAGAGAAAGAGGAATCCGAGCTTCTATTTATGGGAATGAAAAATGATGATGTTGATATTAATGAATCAAATAATGAATATGAAGGAGAAGTAAACCTTGAAGAAGAATTCACTAGTGTACTTGAAAAACTAAATAAGTATAGAAAGAAGAATAAATCATTAAGAAAACAACTATTGGAATATGAAGAAGCACAAAGTTCAAGAGAAAGAGAAGTGTCAAAGACCATCAAAGAAACAAAGAAAGTCATCAATGATTTGAAGACTCAACTTTAGGAAGCCAAAATAATTGAAGAAGTCATTCTAAGACAAATCAATGATAAGAAACAAGACTGTGAAAAGTTATTGGCTGAAATTGTCCTACTAAAAGGAGAAATTGAAAAAGGAAAGAAGCAATCAAGATTTGAAAATAGTTCAAAAATATTGAATGATATTCTTAACAGTCAAAGAACACCAAGAAATAGAACATGTCTGGGATATGATCAACATTCAACCTCTTAAAAGTCTCTTGAAAAAAAGATAGAAATCACACCATTAAAGATTGTTTTTAAGTAGAAATCAACACCTTCTCCAAAAGGAAGAAGTAAAGTGATAAGAAGGACTCACCCTAATATATATCAACATATATTTATTGGACATTGATATTCATGAAACAACCTTGGACACAAAGAAGTACACTTTAAAGCCCATAAAAATTACAAACTAAACAACGTCCAAAGATATAAGAACAACAAGAATGATGTAAAGAAAAGAAATTATAATTCATTCTCTTCTTTACAAGAGTACAATGTTGAATGTCACAAGTGAAACAACTATGGCCATAAATCCAGTAAATGTATATTACGAATGCAATCCTTGAAAACAAGAAACCCTAACAATCAGGATAAGAAGATATGGAAAGAAAAACATATAGAAGAAAAAACAACAAAATGTAAAGTGGCCTTGTATGCAAAGAACAAAAAGTCCCAATGGTATATTGATAGTGGGTGCTCAAAACATATGACGGGAGATAAAGGAAAATATCTCACTCTAACAAAGAAGAATAAAGGTAAAGTTACTTTTGGAGATAATGTATCTACCAAAATACTAGGGAAAGACACACTTTTTTGGGGAAACAAGAAAAATAAAGAATAAATTGTGCTGCTAGTAGAAAATTTAAAACATAATATACTCGGTGTAATCCAAACTTGTGATCAAGGACATATACTCATTTTTTACTCACAAAAATGTGAAATAAGAAAAGAAGGATCAAGAAAATTAGTTTCTATTGCACCAAGAAACTCAAACAATGTGTATATCTTAGATATTGAGGAAGAAGAAGAATGCCATATGAGTCATATAGATGAAAGTTGGCTATGGAACAACTGAATGGGACACTTGAGTTTTTATAACCTGATGAAATCTAGTAAAAAGGGAGTTGTAAAAGACATGCCAAAAGTCATCAAGTGCTCAGATCTTATTTTTTAAAAAATTCAATTGGGGAAGCAGACAAGATTCAGATTCAAGAAAAAAGAGCATTTTACATCAAAAACCTTGGAGATTGTTCACACCAAACTCTGTGGGCCCATTAGGATTAAAATAATTCAACGGGAATACTACTTCATGTTGATCATTGATGACTACACGAGGATGATCTAGGTATATTTTCTCAAAGAAAAATATGAGGAATTTGAAAAGTTTAAAGCATTCAATATTTATGTAGAGAGTGAAAAAGATCTCAAAATCAAATGTTTAAGATAAGATAATGGAGGGGAATTTACCTCTAAAAAATTCATCAAGTTTTATGAAGATCATGGAATCAAGAGAAAATTCTCAACTCCATGAACTCCTCAATAGAATGGGGCTGCTGACAGGAAAAATAGAATTGTTCAAGAGGTTGCAAGAACTATGTTGAATGAATCCAAGATCCAAGACAAATTTTGGAGACATGAAATATATACAACAGACCATAGAGTTAACCGAGCACAACTGAGAGCTAACCATGATAAAACACCTTATGAATTATGGTTTGGAAAACCAACATCAATAAAACATTTCAGAGTCTTTGGAAGTAAGTGTTACATCGAGAGAGATGAAGAGAATCTAGGAAAATTTGACTCTAGATCAGATGAAGGTATATTTCTAGGATATTCACCTAAGAAAAAGGCTTACAAGTGCTATAATCAAATATTTCTCAAAATAGTGGAAAGTGCAAATGTAGAAATAGATGATCTAAAATTAAGAAAAAATAAATCTCAAGATGAATTAAAAATTGATGAATGGGTAAGAACTATTTTTGAAGAAGATGGTGAATCAAAAGATGAAGAAGATATTTAAGAACTACAAGAGAATGAACAACAAACTAGTGAATATAAGGATGAGGAAGAAACACCCTTACCAAGAGCACCATCAAAAAATAGTTCAAAAGAATCACCCTGAAAATCTAATTATAGGGGATAAAGAAGCAGGAGTAGAAACAAGAAGAAAACTTTGATTTGATTCTGAATAAGAAATGCTTACAGTGATAGAGCCCAAAAATTTTGCATAATCTAGTAAGAGTGAATATTAGATAAAATCAATGAATGAGGAACTTGATCAAAATGAGAATAATCATACATAGGAACTTGTCCCTAGACCAAAAGACAAGAATGTGGTAGGAACCAAGTGGATATTAAAAAAAAACTCAATGAAAATGGACATATAGTAAAGAACAAAGCTAGATTAGTATGCAAAGGATATTCCCAAGTGAAAGGTATTGACTTTGAAGAGAATTTTTCCCCAGCAGCAAGACTAGAGGCCATCAAAGTGTTCCTGGCCTTTGCATGCTTCAGAAAGTTCAAAATTTATCAAATGGATGTCAAGTCAACATTCATGAATGGAACATTAGAAGAAGAAGTATATATTCAGCAACTAGAAGGATTCATATTAACAAAAAATCAGGACTTTGTGTGCAAACTAAAGAAAACTATGTGTGGTATTAAACAAGCCCCTAGAGCATGGTTCTCAAGACTTGATTAGTATCTGCAAAAACAAGGATATAAAAGAGGGACTACTGAAAACAATCTGTATATCAAAATTGAGGATCAATATATGATTTTTGTGGTGGTATATGTAGATGATATCATATTTTGAAGTAATCTTACTATACTAAGAAAAACATTTTCTACAAAAATGCAAAAAGAGTTTGAAATGTCTATGCTAGGAGAACTGACTTTCTTCCTAGGTTTACAAGTCACTCAAACAGATAAAGAAATATTCATTTCCCAAACTAAATATATTAAATAATTGTTAAAGAAATTCCAAATGGAAGACAATAACCCCATGTGCACTATGTATATTTTAACCTTGTACAATATTGACTACAAACATATTTTAATCAAAGGGACATAAAAGATACAATGGAAAATACACACATTACACAGAGATACATTTTTTACAATACAATATACATATAGGATCCAACAACATCCAAAACCCTAACCCAATGACCTAAATTAGTCAAAAATCTAATTCCTTAATCGAAAATAGAAAACCATGGGAAAAAACCATGTGTTGAAAAACCGCGCAACAATGGACACAAAAATCGACAAGAAACAAAAAACGAGGAAAAAATGTGACACGTTTTCCGAGGCAAAAGAAAATTCTACGGTGTGCTGCCCCAAACCCCCACGTATTGGGGGATATCGCCCCCCTGCATCCCTTGAAGGGACGGGTTGTTGGCCCCCCTGCGTGCCTGATGCAACGTATTAGACGCTACAACTAGTCGTGCACAGAATATAACACATACTCAACATTCTCCCACTTGTTTTTTTCTATGAATACATGGGGTTACATGGTTACATAGTCAAAAATTCAGGGAAAGAATTGTTATAACCCTAAATTTCACTAGACATGCATACATGGCATCAGGCCATCTTACTTGATATTTTTGCCAAGCCATCATTGAACAGCTCTTCTAAAAAACCATTTTTTTTTTTAATATGTGTGTGCCCTGCACCACTACTGCCCACTTACACAGGCTTGTTGCTCCATTACAGCCCATGTATATCAAAAACATCACGAAAAATAAAAAGTTTCAAAGGGATACGGGTTTTCGGGAAGTTGCCTAACCATTTGACCACCCATAGCCGGTCACCCAACCAAATAACTATCTTTTTGGCCTATAAAAGAAGGTGTTGGGGTTCCATTCCTACAAGAATCATGAGAGAAACAAAACTCTTCCCATTTCAGTATTCCCCCTTTGCCCCAATATTTTGCAACCACATTGTGAGTTTGAGCCAGAATTCATTTTTCCAGTCCTTTTTCCTCCATTGCAAACCCTTCCATTTCCCTAGAGAGAAATAAAGAGGAGAAGAATATGTGGAAGCAGTTGGTGCACAAAGAAGAGGATCCCAGGACCGAGTTTGAGGAGTAGCTTCTGGTCTCATATTGTAAGCGAGTTTGTGAGATTAATATAAAGAAATACTTTTTCCGTTCCACCAAATGATGTCTTCAATGTTCATGATTTATTTGTATTTTTGTTATGATATCTAACCCACTAATCCATATATAGAATGCATTCTTGTAGTTTCGTGTTTGTCTTTTGGTGAGTGCAGGTTGACCTTGGGAGGAGATCTGCAGTCAAGAAACAACTGAGCGTAAAGGGATCGACATCGGATGCAGAGTTTAAGGTAAGCTTACCAGATCCCTATACTTTGTTTTTTATGTATTATTATGGGGTAATGTCGAGATAGTTGTTAAAAGTAGGAGACTTTAGATGGTTAGCTATGCCTGCACTTTAGAACCCTAGTGTAGTCCGTAGGGGGTTTTCCTGCTACATCAACAATTCCCATAGATCCTCTTCACCAAGAGAACTTCTCAATGCTCACAGATTTTTTTAATGAATTTGCAACATTATTCAAATTGTCCACCTTCACCAACAATACTTTCTTTTCTTCAACCATGTCTCTCACAAAGTGATATTGAATAGAAATATTATCTGTCTTTGAATGATAAGTCGGGTTCTTCACCAGAAACCTTTCACTCTGACTGTCACAATCTATCCTCATAGCTTGTTGTACCAACCCAATACCTGAACACAATCTTTGTAACCATATTGATTCCTTACTTGCATGAGTGGCTTCCATGTATTCAACTTTTATAATTGAAAGTGATACTATAGCCTATGTTTTTCTCAACCAACTGTTTTCTCCTCCAAACAGGTTAAACACATATCGACTTGTAGATCTCCTACGATCTAGATCTCCAACCCAATGTGCATCAACAAAGCCATGTATGTACAACACTCTATCCAATCCTGATTTTCCTTGGTAGCATAATCCATAGCTAGTAGTGCCACACAAATACCTAAAAAACCTTTTTATTGTTGTCCAATGCTCCTTCCCTGGTTTTGACATATAGCTACTAAAAAATATCACTACATGTGCAATGTCCACTCTAGTATACACCATTGCATACATCAAAATTCCAACTTCACTTTCATATGGAACACAAAACATGTCCTCCTCCTCTTTCAGTGTCTTGGGACACTCATTCGCAAATAAATTTACACAAACATGAATAGGGACCTTGACCGGTTTACATTCCTACATATTAAACCTTTGCAATATTGTCTCAACATATTTTCTATAATTTAACCATAGTTTCCTCTTTTCTCGATGCCTTTTAATTTGCATGCCCAAAATGAAATTTGTAGCACCAATATCCTTAATGTCAAATTTAGAGGACAACTACGTTTTCACATCCTGGATAATCTTCGTGTTTTTTCCTATTAGCAACATGTCATCCACATATAAGACCAAATAAATCAAATGATCACCAATTAATTTAAAATACACACATTGATCCTCTTTTCTTCTTTTGAATCTAAGTCCCAACATACAAATATCATATTTTTGATACCACATCCTTGGTGATTGTTTTAAACCATACAGGGACTTTTTCAACTTGCATATTCTCTCCTTCTTTCCCTTCACAACAAAGCTTTATGGTTGCTTCATATAGATTTCTTCCTCCATATCCCCATGTAGGAATGTTGTCTTCACATCCATATGTTCTACTTCAAAATCAAATGCAGCATCAATAGATAAAAAAAATCTTATAGAAGTTAACTTCGAAACAAGAGAAAAATCTCACC
>JASDQU011404457.1:8530-24778 GCA_032191745.1 Picea mariana
ACCTTCAGAAAATACACAAGGTCTAACAGTTTTACCATATTGAGATTTGACACATTTTTTATGCATTTCATTAGACAAGGCGTCATCAAGATGAGTTTCATCTAATTTTTTCAAATGTAAAAGGCGTTCTTCCTCAACTGAAGTATTAGGAAGCAATTCAATGACTAGTTTCAAATGGTATTTCGCATTCATTTGGTAGCACAGCTTCAAAACCATAAACCACCTGAAATCACAACTATAGTCTGGGGGATGTAGCAATGATGTATTGGTCAACACATGCTTTAGAGCATCAAATTTTTTTTGAGCAGTTTCATCCCAAAAAAAGGGAACCCATTTCTTAAGAATTCGAATAAAACCCTTAGTTAGTTCTGTGTATTTAGGAATAAATTGACATAAAAAGTTTTCCTTCCCTTGCAAAATTTGGATTTGGTGAAGAGTTGAAGGAGGATGTAAGTTCAATATGGCTTTGATATTCAAGGGATAAACACATATCCCTTTCTTGGACATGATAAAACTAAGGAGACGTTGTGATTCCATACAAAATACACATTTATGTGGATTTAAGCGAATATTTTAAAAATGACATCTAAGAAAAATAGCTCGAATATGTGTAGGATGATCCTAACAATGCATGGAATGTGCAAGTAAGTCATCAAGATATGGTTGTTGTAGTATTACAGATATAAAATAGTATGGAGAACATAAATATTTGATCTATAAATGGCAGAACGATAATGATATAACCATAAAAATACAAGAATAATATGAGAATAACACTAGAAAGAGCACCTTGATTAATGATAGAAATGTTCACTTGCCTCTTTAAGGGGGAAACCTCTAGCAGATCATATCTCTATTACAATAATATTCAAGACAAAACTTCTCATGCCCTCTATTCTTATTTATACTAAATCTAGCTATCCAAAAGAACAATCTAGAGGAAGATCCTTCTAGAAGAGGAAGCTTCTATTAGGTCTTCTTAAATTTGACTTCTTCCTCCTTATTTCTAGGCCTTATTAATATTGACCTTTTGTTATCGAACTAATCGGTAGGTGCAGACACCAACAGATCTCCCTAGATCCACCTGGATCTAGAATAAAACAGGACAGGACATGACTCTTTCCCTAAGTTATGACCACTGAATTAGCTAGTAGGGAGGAACAAGTAACATACCTTTGTATCGCTTCCTAGGGTCTCTGTTGCTCCCACTCCGCTCCGGCGCTCTCGTGAGGTCAAGACCAAGACAACACAAACCAACCACAGTGAAGATAGAAAAATATATTCAATTGTCAACTTATGTGTATGATCAAGGAATTACACAATAAAGTGAGAATGACTTTATGGGAAAAGGACATGCCACTATATCATATTAATCGAAAGTAGAAGATACAACCTGATCGCCTTGATGTCACAAGATTCCTTTTGGTGGCTCTTGGCTCCAAAACACACACTTGCTCGATCCTTGTACGAAGAAGATTCAATTCCTCTTAATAGACTTGCTAGAGTCTCCAAGCTCCTGTTCAAGCTAGGTCCTTCACACAATCCTTTCACCAATTCTCCAATGAATATTTCTTAACCTTTTCCATGAGAATCCCATCAATATATAGGAGAGGATGAGATGGTTACTTGGATAATAATGATCCCACAATATCAGGGAAACTAGTAAAAGGATAACCATTCGAATGCCAACCCATTCTTCTAGAAGATTCCCTTCTATAACCATCGAGACTTCATATTTTTCCAAGCTTGAGAGAAAGTTCTCACCCTAGCTATGTAGCACAGTGTGAGAAGTTCGCACCCTAGATAAAGGTAGCCTACGAGAATGGGTCATTCTTGCACCCTAGGATATGAGCAACCTGTGAACTCTCTTCAAAAGTATGTTTTCTGGGAAGAGATGAATGTCACTTTTCAAATCACTGTAGTCTTGCGAGAGAGGATATAGTGCCGGAAGTGTTGGACGGCTTGGATGGCTGCCAAGGCTAGTTTTTCGACATGTAAATACTTGGTTTCTGTAGGCGTTAGACTTTGACTCAAGTAGTAGATAACGTGTTCGTCATTAGCATCATCCTCTTGGACGATAACCATACCAATGGTGTAATCTGAGGCAGCAAGGTAGAGGAAATAATCGCGACTGTAATCAAGGGGAAAAAGAAGCGGAGCATGTGTTAGGGATAATTTCAAAGCTTTGGAAGCTTTGTTTGCGATGGTATCCCAGACGAACTCAGACCCCTTTTTTAGGAGCCACGTAAATCCACGAGTTATCTCGGCGTAGTTTGGGATAAAATGATGAAGAAAGTTTGCTTTCCCTTGCAAAATTTGCAACTGGTGAAGTGTAGAAGGAGGAGGGAGATTAAGGATCACCTCAACCTTTAAAGGATCTACCTTGATCCCTTGATGCAAAACAATAAAGCCTAGAAGTTGGCCAGATTCCACGCAGAAAACACACTTGTGAAGATTCAAACATATACGGTAAAACCAACAGCGGACGAAAATGGCTCGGAGGTGGGTTGGATGATCGACTCGATGCATTGAGTGAGCAGGTAAATCCTCCAGATATGGTTTCATGATGTGCTTGATATCATGGAAGGCATAAGACATAGCATGTTGAAAAGTTGCGCCAGCGTTCTTGAGACTGAAAGGGAGTTTTCGATAGGCAAAAGTACCCCAAGGACAAATAAAAGCAGTCTTATGTTGATCCTTGGGAACAATGTTGATTTGATTATACCCGAAGAAACCATCCATCAGAGAGAAGATTTCACTTCCGGTGCAATCGTCGACAATCTAATCGACGAAGGGGGTAGGAAAGTTGTCTTTGGGACAAGCTTTGTTGATATCCCTATAATCAATGCATACATGAATTGTGCCTTGTTTCTTGTTGATCGGGACAAGATCGGAAACCCAGTCAGTGAGGGCCACCAGGTAAATAAAGTCGGCTTTGAGAAGTTTCTTGAATTCAAGCTTGATAGCGGCTGCTTTACGTGGGTGAACTGGACGAAGGAATTGCTGGACGGGTTTAGCATCGGGATATGTCTTGATCTCATGTATCACAATGTCAGGGTCAATACCTGAAATTTCTTCATAGATCCAGGTGAAGATGTCATGAAACTCTTTGAAAAGGGACATGTAGGTGACAATTTCGTCAGGGGAACACGAAGCTCCGATATGGACATTTTCGACGATTTCAGGTTTGATGGATATGTCGGGGGGAATAGTGGGAGAGATATTGCTTAAGTTCCCTTCGGAAAACACATCATGTGTGGACTCGGGAACGGTTGAGATGACGACAACGGTCGATGGGGTCAAAATCCATTGGTAGTTCTCAATGGTATATTGCTCCAGAAAGAGGATGGAATGATGATGTCCATCATCCCAAGGGGTGTCCTCCATGACATACATGATCATCTCATCAGTGGGAAAAATGACATGTAAATGATCCAGAGATAACTCACCAAGAGAGGGGGTAGAAGGGGTTGCCAATTGAATGACCTGATAGGCGGATTCAACTAGACTTAACGGCATTTCGTCGCTGAAACGAAGATGATCTCCAGGGTCAGGTACCATCCATGGGTCGTTAGATACAGGAATTCCAGGAATCGAGGTAGAGATCATGTTTATTGAAGCAACAGACGAGCGTGGAACATCGGGTGGTGGAATGGGGAAATTACCCATTAATGAAGAGTCTTTGAGAAGGCCTACACCGACGTTCTCATAACCCGGTGGGGTTTTAGCGATGAACGGTACATTGCCAGTATGAGTATTGGAGTTAAAGAAGGCTAATTGGTCGACAGTGACTACCTTCCCTTGATGTGGAAAACATACCACATGAAAAAGGGTCGACACAACTACACGCATGGAATCGATCCAGCTGCAGCCAAGCAGAAGATTGTAATCAAGAGGAGCATCAAAGACTTCCACTTCGACTTGGACCATTTTTCCTTCTAACGTGATTGGAAACAAAGGAAGGACACTGTAGGGATTAAAACTGGAGCCATTAAAGGCTTTGAGAGTGTTCTGGGATTCATTCAAAGAGGGAGAGCCAATGGCTTTCCAGCAAGTGAGAGACATGACACACGTTGAGGCACCCTCATCGATAACGGTTTGAGAAATGTTTTTGTCAGAGACAATCACTTGGATCTGGAACGCGAGTTGAGGGGGTAACCTTGGAATGTGATCTTCGAAGTCAAAAATTATTAAATTCATATCCGTCAGGTCGATTCCACCGATAGCTTTCAACAATGCCTTTCGTTGTGTGGGACAACTTTGAAGGACTTCGAGGGCTGACATCGTAGAAGGTGCTTGGGCTAGATCTTCAACAATGTTGTAGTTCTGGGAAACACGAGCATGAGGATTGAAAGCTAATTTTTGAACGACGACCTTTGGGGGAGTAGAAGAACTGTGTCGAGGCTCAGTCGTTTGAGATGAAGAGGACCATTGGTAGGTGGAGCCACAGGAGAGGGTTGTACCAATGAAGGAGGTAGGTCATCAACCTTCTCTTTAGAGTGAGAATAATCTTTGGCTCGAGTGGTGAGTGCAATGTCATTCTACTTTGAATCACCAGTACACATCAATACATAGGAAGTAGTAGAAGGTGAGGGTTGGTCATGAATGACCAATTGAGCCTGTTGTTGAGACGGGAAGGGTTGGGACAAAATGGCCAGAGTAGGTGGTTTTGGGGCTCCTTGAAGGAACTTAGTGACCTCAGCGCATCATGGACAATCCTTCGTGTAGTGATCGTCACCATAGATAAGACAAGGGTATCGAGGTTTGTGCTTACCCTGATCCCCAGTGGAGTCTCCAATTTTGTTATCAAACTAATTGATAGGTGTGGACACTAACAGATCTCCCTAGATCCACCTGGATCTAGAACAAAACAATACAGGACATGACTCTTTCCCTAAGTTATGACCATTGAATTAGCTATTAGGGAGGAACAAGTAACATACCTTTGTATCACTTCCTAGGGTCTCTATTGCTCTTGCTCCGCTCTGGTGCTCTCGTGAGGTCAAGACCAAGACAACACAAACCAACCACAGTGAAGATAGAAAAATATATTCAATCGTCAACTTATGTGTATGATCAAGGAATTACACAATAAAGTGAGAATGAATTTATGGGAAAAGGACATGCCACTATATCATATTAATCGAAAGTAGAAGATACAACCTGATCACCTTGATGTCGCAAGCTTCCTTTCAATGGATCTTGGCTCCAACACACACACTTTCTCGATCCTTGTATGAAGAAGATTCGATTCCTCTTGATAGACTTGCTAGAGTCTCCAAGCTCCTATTCAAGCTAGGTCCTTCACACAATCCTTTCACCAATTCTCCAATGAATCTTGCTTAACCTTTTCCATGAGAATCCCATCAATATATAGGAGAGGATGAGATGGTTACTTGGATAAGAATGATCTCACAATATCAGGGAAACCAGCAAAAGGATAACCATTCGAATGCCAACCCATTCTTCTAGAAGATTCCCTTCTAGAACCATCAAAACTTCATCTTTTTCCAAGCTTGAGAGCAAGTTTTCACCCTAGCTATGTAGCACAATGCAAGAAGTTCGCACCCTAGTTAAAGGTAGCCTACGAGAATGGGTCATTCTCGCACCCTAAAATATAAGAAACCTACGAACTCTCTTCAAAAGTATGTTTTCTGGGAAGAGATGAATGTCACTTTTCTTAGGAAAAAGTTCTTATTAGGAGCCTGAGTACACTATCATCAATATGACCAAAATCATGGGTAACACCTTTATTTCATGGAAATATATTATTCTACCCACTTGAGGGGTTACATAGGTTAAGTCCCTAACATTCCCTCCCCCTTAAAATCATCCTTGTCCTCAAGGCTTGAGATGAGGAAATTGTTGTAGAATGTTATTTGGCTCCCAGGTGGCATCTGCTGGATTTGTATCTTTCCACAGGACTAACGCTTCCTTGATGGTGAGCTAACGAATAAAATGCTCAAACTAGTCCCAAACTGCTTGGGGATGCAACCATATGGATACTTCTTCATCCAACTCGAGAAGGATGGTTTGAGTTTGGCACTTAGTTCCAATAACCTTCCTTAAGTAGGAGACATGAAAAATGGGATGGAGCTTAGAAGAACTAAGAAAAGCTAACTGATAGGCCACTTGTCCTCGCACTTGAGAAATGTATAAGGACCATAAATTTTGCATGCCAGTTTCTCACAATGTTCATCCTTGAGTGGAGTTTGTTTATAAGGTTGCAGTCGAATAAATACTTGGTCTCCTTCAACAAATTGATGTTCTTAGCGAACTTGATCAACTTGTTGCTTCATGTGATTCTGAGCCATGACAAAATTCTATTTGAGGGTATGGAGAACAGATTCTCGAACTATAATCGTTTGGTCAACTGCATGAACCTTTGAGACACTTGGCATGTAGGAGAGAACAAAAGGTGGCTTTTGTCCATATACTGCTTCAAAAGGAGTCATGCGGGTAGTTGTATGGTAAGAAGTTTTGTACCACCATTCATCTAATGCTAACCACTGAGCCCATTCATTTTTCCTTTCAAAGGAAAAAACATCAATAAGTCTCCAAACAATTGTTGACAACTTAATTTTGACCATCATTCTGGGTATGATAGGCGGTGATGCGATGCAATTGGGTGCCCTGTAGCTTGAACAGTTCTTGCCAAAAATTGTTGGTGAAAGTGGTATCTTGATAAAAAATAATAGAATGAGGAATTCCATTGTTGGCCCTTGGTTCTAGAAGTAAGCGAATATTAAGGAAGAAAAGTCAAAATGTGAACTGTGCGGAAGACACAGTGACTGATACTGGGTCGAAGTGATCAAAAGAGAAGATAATATGGAGCAAAGTAAGAGAAAGCAAGTCATTGGATGAGAATATCAAGGAAGACAGATCAGCAAGGAAGACAGATCATGGACAACTCAGCAAGCGGAAAAATCCACCGGTATATGCTTTGGAGCACCTCGTGCGAAAGAAGGAAAGACAGGATGGTGAAGCCCTGGAAAGGGGGTCAAGTTGACCTAAGGTTTTAGACACCTAGGGTTTTGGTATATAGGGTTTTAGACACCTAGGCTTCGGCCTAAGTCTATCGGTGAGCTATTGTAATGTATAAATACAGGTCAAGAGGACCTAGGATTAGGTTGTTGTTATTGTTGTTCATTGATTAGATGTGATGATGAGCGATTGTTGTTATTGAGAGAGAGGTATTGTGTTGAGGGAGCATTTTGTATTGTAAGATATTTAGCTAGGTGCAAAGATCAATCCTGCAGTTGGGTGCGTAGGGAAGGGAGGAAGAAAGAAGAGAGAAAGATAGAAGATCTACTAGCTAAGAGCGTAGATAGGACTGTATGCTTTCACCTAATATATTATAAATCACAATTCTATAGACATAGCCCTAGGGAGAGGGTGAACCATGTATATCTTGTGTTGTGAGTGATTGATGTTGTGTTCTTTGTCTTCCGATTGCTTTGTTATTACATTATTGTGCTAGATCTAATATATATTGTTCGAAGAAGGTTTAATATGGTAAATGATATCTAGATGTTGTGTTGTTGTTGTATTGGAACCAATTTGTGTTTCCTCTATTTGTAGACACCTATGTCCTGCAACCCCCTATTGCTACTTCTGGTGAGACTGCACCTACTTCGCGGGTGTTGCCGAAAGGGTCAGTAGTTAGGGATTGTTGGTGTGCTATTAGAGTTGAACCTTGGGTCTTCCCCTATGCCAACAAATGGTTCCATTGTTGGGACCGAGATATTCTTGAGGGAATGTCAAGGTGGTTTCCATTGAAGACAAAGATTCAGAAGTGGATAGAAGAACAGGAAAAGGACTTCGCATAAGTTCAGAATAAGAACCCTAATATTAGCACAGAAGACTGGTTGGGAAGGTATATCTTTACTGATATACACAAGATTTTCTTTGGAGGAATTCATAAGGAGCTATACAAGTGGCTGGCCATATTAGCAGACACCCAGTTTGAGATCAGATCTAGACCTCCTATGGTTTGGATGTCGACGTTGATCAAGAAGCTCAAAAGATTTGATAACGCCATGTCAAGAGCAGTAGATCACTGGTTTGATATTACCATTGGAGGGCATATCACAGAGTTTTCTATTGATAGGGTAGAATCATATAACCAAAGAGAGATATTTCTTTAAAGGACCTAGAGGAAAATTTTTACAATTTCTTAAGTTGAGGATCAAGATGTTATTGCATGAGAAGAACATCTTGAAGATACAGTATTGGGTTAGACTAAAAAAGCTAATTTTAAAGAATTCATATAGCAACAATAACATAGAGATCAGACACACACGTAGTGGGAGGACCTTCAGAGAAGTTCCTCTGGTGAACTTGTTCAAGCAAAGTCATGAACCAACACAAGAAGAAGGGTTATACAGTGGAGAAGAAGAAGGGTTGTTGAACGATTAAAATTCAGAGTCTGCTAGGGCAAAAGAAGAGAATACTAAAGAACTTCTCTAAGAAGATTCAAAAACTTCAAGGACTGCACAAACTGTTTAAGTAATTGCTACTACACCCCATGTTGTTTCGGTAACATTAAGAAACCAATGTAACCTAAGTTATCATAGCACTTAGAGCACTGGTACAAGTGGCTCAACGCACACTCAGTCAGGAAACCTAGGAAGATCTATGGCAAATGAGATGAGGTTACCCACCTTTAGATGGGATGGATATGAATATCTTGATCAACATTGGTTTATATGTGAAGTTGTATGGAGTATTAAGAATGTCAACAACGAAGCTATTAAACGAACTTAGTTTAGTACTACCTTGAGAGACCACGCACTGGGCTGGTACATGAAACTTGTCCAAGGAATTGCACAACCTAAATTGTTGAATGAGATCAAGAATGTGTTAGTTGCAGAATTCAAGAAACCCAATTCAGAGTCACAATGCATTATAGATTTGAAATAAATCAAGCAAAGAGTAGCTGAACCTATTTGGGAATTTGATTAGAGGTTTAAAACCTTAATGGGCCGACTGAATTTTTAGATCCCAGACGAGAAGAACAAGGAATGGTTCATTGTTGCCATTTTACCACACATCAGAGTCCCTCTGATGAAACAGAATATTGCTTCACAGGTTGAGGCACTGGATATTTCCATGAAGCTAGAATCAACCCCTATGGGAGAATCCAACTCAAGTATGAGCCAAATCTTGAGACAGTTAACTAACTTGTCTCTGCAGGTTGAAGATATGAAGAAATACAAGGGAAAAGATAAAAGATAATATATCTAGTGCATTAGATGAAAATCATAAGGCCATGACAAGGAGAACTACCCCCTATTTCATGAGTACTTGGCATCTGGAGCTCTGAGCCCTTTGAAGCAAGTTACCTTACCATGGTTCGAGGTATGTAGAAACAAACATCGCCCCGGCAAATGCTATTATATGAAAAAATATGTTCAGACACCCACAAATCTATATTACACATTATGTAAGTCAGTAGGGAATGATGATAGGTATTGTAGGTCCTATGAACTCATGCATGATAGGTCAAGGGATATATACAAAATTCAAGACGAAGTACAGCAAGACGAGAACACTAAGCAGTATAATTCCCCTGGAAGAGGAAAATTCAAACCTCGTGGTGGATTTAGAGGAAGAGGACAAGGAGGAGGTATGGGTCGAGGTCAAGGTCATATCATTTGTTATAACTGCGCACAACCATGACATTTGGCAAGGGACTGTCAGAAACCTTGTACCACTTGTAGCTATTGCAACTCATTTGAACCTGTCATAGAATATTGTCCTGCGCTGTTAGCCAAAATTTAGGAACGACGAGGAGGAAACCAACAAGTATAGCTAATCACAGTAGAACCTCATGGAGTATATCCTAGAGTCATTTTTATCACTAGAGGAGGTGTTGTTATAGGAGAAGACAGGGTGACTCCAGGGAAGACTACAGAACAATTAGGACTCAGAAAAGCTAGGGAGAAGACACAAGAGTTTGATCCAAAGAAAGAGAAGCAGACATTTGAAGAGGCAAGAAAAGAGTTTAGAAGAGATCAAGCTTCTTCATCAAAGGCACAAACAGAAGTGAGAGAATGTGGAATTCCCCTAGCCTTTGATCAATTTTCTTCACCCAGAGAAGGAAAAGAGGTAAGTAAGATCATGGAATTTTTATGCACTTGCATTAAT
This sequence comes from Picea mariana, assembly GCA_032191745.1. Taxonomy (NCBI): domain Eukaryota; kingdom Viridiplantae; phylum Streptophyta; class Pinopsida; order Pinales; family Pinaceae; genus Picea; species Picea mariana. Next base: position 18,680 of record JASDQU011404457.1, read on the forward strand.
TTGATAAAGGATGAGAGCGTTGTACAAGAGCTCCAAAACTTGATCAGACAGTATGAGCTAGGAAAGGTAGATTCTCTACTGAATAAAGTAGTACATCAAATATCCAAAAAAAAAAGGACAAATAAGGAACTACACCTTGATGCTCAAATTGGAGAGTATGATATAGACTATGTGGTCCTTGTCTTAGGATCAGAGGTCAATGTGATGATGAAACAGACCTGGGAACTGATGGGAAAACCTAAGTTGATCTACTCCCCCATCAGGCTTAAGATGGCCAATCAACAGGTTGTGAGCCCCTTCAAAATACTGGAACATGTCCATGTGGACATCGATGGGGTCAGAAGATTTGTGGACTTCGAGGTGATTGAGATAGTTGACGATAACTGTCCTTACTCTGCACTGTTAGGAATTGATTGGGCTTTCAACAATTCTACTATTGTTGATTTGAAGAAAAGAAGAACAATGTTTGAAGGAGATGGCCTTAAGGTCATCGCCCTTGATGAAGGTCCCAGATACATAGAGCCCATTAGAGAAGAGGACTGCACATATGATTTAGAGAATATATACAAATTGACCGCAAGATAGCAGGATTACATTAATCCTACAGAAGATGGGAACCTAAGTTGGCGAAGTGATAGCGCATGCTCATCGGACTCAAAAGAAGCACTAGAGAACTAGAATAACATGATGTATGAAGTTTTTGTGCGGCGATGTGCTATATTGACCATAGAAGTTCATTGGATCGACACAATAGTAAGTAATTTACCCACATTTGATGGTTTGAATCAATTAGACACTTTCCTACTAGAATTTGAAGGGACTATACCAGTACAACATAGATTGTTGTCACTGGACAAGGATTTGAAAGCTACTCTATCAATATGGTGGGGAACACATAAAAGGAACATCAAGAACTGGATACAATGTCGCACTTTGATGACAACATGATTTTTAGAACAAGTCAAAGGATGCAAAGTTAGGTACATAGGTCAAATCTTCCCGAAAGACCATGTGTGAAGCTGTGAGGAAGCTCGGAAATGCATTCCTCAAGAGTTGTGGGTGCATAAATTCATCAATACTCTAGACACAATACCTATCAAATGGTACCTTGAAGCGGAACTGTGCTTCACCACTGCAGATTGGCAAGGTATGACATAGAACTTCATAGCTACATTCTTATTTGAAAGTTGGTACCCTATGGTAGATCAATATTTACAGTTTGTAAGACAAAAAGTATTTGAGGAATCCCCTAGCCTCCCTGTGGAGAAAGAAGAAGATGAATGGACTGCACCTCTTCAAAAATTGCAAGGATGTTACAATATCAATGCCGATGAAGACAATGATCCTAGGAAGGTGAAAATCACAAAAACAGAAGGACAGAGAAACATAGAAGGACCAGGTGTTGAACTACCTTTTATTGAACAACCAATCAAAATCAAGAGAGTTAATATTGGAATAGAGAAATCACCTAATCTTGCTAATGTTGGAGATTATTGGGATGATGCCACTATTGATAAGATCACAGAGTTACTACACGAATATCACGACTTGTTTCCAACCAAGTTCACTGATATGAAGGGCATTAAAGGGCCCATGGGAGAGATGAAGATCCCCTTGAAACCAGATGCAAGGCCATTTAAACAAATACCTTACATATTGAACCCTAAATATAAGGAGAAAGTGAAGATTGAACTAGACAGAATGTTGGAAGCAGGAATCATAGAACCTGTTGAAGATTCAGAATGGATTAGCCCTATGGTGGTACATGATAAGAAGATTAGATAAATTAGGATCTACGTAGATCTCAGGAAGATGAATGATGCTTGTTTACACGACCCATTACCTACACTATTTACTGACGAAGTGTTAGACAATGTAGGAGGACAGGAGGTATATTATTTTACAGACGACTTTTCAAGATACCATCAGATCAGGATTGCCAAAGAAGATCACCATAAGACCACATTTGCCATAGAATGGAGATCCTACCAATATACAGTGATGCCATTTGGATTGAATAATGCACCAGCCATATTTTCTAGGGTGGTGGTCGAAGCATTCACGGAGTTTTTACATAAATTTCTTAAGGCATATTTTGATGATTGGAATTTGTTTAGCTTATTGCAAAATCATATTGAATGTTTAAGACTAATGTTGGATAAGTGTAGGAAATGTCAAATTTCCATAAACCTAAATAAGTGCATATTCTTTTCACCCTTTGGAGTGTTGCTAGGCCATATTGTGTGTAAGCATGGATTGCTGGTAGATCCATCTAAGATTACCATTATAGTTGATTTACCCCCTCCTACTTCAATCAAGCAGTTGCACACTGTGCTGGGACATATTGGATACTACAGGAAGTTCATTAAAGGATATGCACATATCACATCACCCATGGAGAATATTTTGAAGAAATATTGTCAGTTTCAATGGATAGAAGAATGCCAACAAAGCTTCGACATACTAAACAAAAAATGGTTACTACGCTTATTTTGGTTTTCCTAGATTGGATCAAGGAATTTCATGTACATGTTGATGCATCTTCTATTTCATTGGGAGTAGTGTTAGCACATCTAGGAAAAGGAGATATTGACCACCCGTTAGCCTTTGTTGGAAGGAAGCTATCAACAGTTGAGATAAATTACACCACCACCAAGAGAGAAGGATTATCCATGGTGTATGCACTGCAGAAGTTTCGCCACTACTTGTTGGGAGGACACTTTAAAATGTTCATTGATCACTCCATGTGGAAATAACTAGTCAACAAGCCATTGTTTGGGGGAAGAATATGAAGATGGCTTCTGCTATTTCAGGAATATGATTTTGAGATCATGGTTAAGATAGGGAGAATGAACAAAGGACCTGACCACTTTTCGAGGTTGGAACATGGAGAGGAACCTACTAGCTTGGAGGATACATTATCGAATGCATAGTTGCTAGCCATTAGAAAGTTTGATGATAAATTCATCGATATAGTCCAGTTCTTTTCCACAGGAATGGCACCTAGTGAATATACAATCACCCAGAAAAAACAATTGGTCGTGCACACTGCATATTTTTCACTTATAGCTGGACAACTATACAAGATGGGACCTAATGAGATCCAGGGGAGAAGTGTCATGGAAGCAGAAATACCAATGATTTTAGCAGAAGTTCATGAAGGCATCACAGGAGGACACTACACAGGAAAATAAACAATGCATAAGGTTCTTAGAGCTAGCCTCTGGTGGCCTACTTTACACAGAGATGCTAAAGACTACTACAAAGCCTACGATGTATGACAAAGAGTTGGGAAACTGTCCAGAAGAGACGAAATTCCATTAACACCCCAGCTAAACTTACAGGCCTTTGAGAAATGGTCCATTGACTTTGTGAGACCTATAAACCCACCAGGGAAGCGCACAGGAGCAAGATACATCATCAGTGCAACAGAGTATTTGACCAGATGGGCAAAAGAAAGAGAAGTTAAGGATTGTAGTGCAACTACAACTGTGCATTTTATATTTGATGATATCATAACCAGGTTTGGATGCCCAAAGATCCTCATGAGTGATCAAGGTACACATTTTATTAATAAGACTATTGAATGCCTTGACTCAGGAATTTGAAGTTCACCATCAGAAGAGCACTCCTTACCACCCACAAGCGAATGGGATGACCGAATCTTTCAACAAGATCTTGGAGACAACGCTGACAAATATTTGCAGTGTGAATAGGGATGACTGGGATTTGAGAGTACTAGCAGTATTATGGGCCTATAGAACCACTTGTAAGAAGTTGACAACATAGACCCCCTTCAAGTTGGTTTATAGTCTAGAAGCAATTGTCCCTATGGAATACTTGGTCCACAACCTAATAATTGTAGCCTTTACAGATATGTATGACATTGGAATTTTTCAAGAGAGGCTCATGCAGTTGTTTGAACTAGAGGAAGACTGATTTATTGCAGGATTCCATCAGCAAGTCCAAAAGGAACGAGAAAAATCATACCATGACAAGCATATCAAGGAGAAAGCATTTACGCAAGGAGATCTGGTATTGGTATGATAGCAAGTTCATGAAGCATCCAAATAAGTTTAGAACGCATTGGATGGGGTCGTTTGAGCTTGCTTATGTCACGGAAGGAGGGGCTACGCACTTGAAGACTTTGAAAGGAGAATGGAAGCAAGGATTGGTGAATGGGAGACAGTTGAAATTGTACTATGACAACTAGTTGCCTCACAACTCTCGGTAAAAGTAGAAGGAGAAGGGTCTAGGTACCAGGTGAAGTTAAAACTAGGTACCAGACACATAAAAGACAGTCTGCACACAGTGGCGAGGAACAGAGTAGAAAGTACATACTACGTTGTGCAATCTACAGTTGAAGAAAATTAGAAGTTTCAGATCAGAGTGCCTCGGAACGAGTCACAGGTGAGTGTTGGGGGCCTGTTGGCCCTTAGTTCTGCAAGTAAGTGAAGATTAAGGAAGAAAAGATGAAATGTGAACTGCGTGGAAGGCATAGTGACTAATACTGGGTCGAAGTGAGAAAAAGAGAAGATAAGATAGAGAGAAGTAAGACAAATCAATCCATTGGATATCAAGGAAGAAATATCAACAAGGAAGACGGATCATGGACAACTCAGCAAGCAAAAAATCCACCAGTAGATTCTTTAGGGCACCTCATAGGAAAGAAGGAAAGACAGGCTGGTGAATCCCTGAAAAGTGGGTCAAGTTGACCTAAGGTTTTAGACACCTAGGGTTTTGGTATCTAGGGTTTTAAACACCTAGGCTTCGACCTAAGGATGTCAGTGAGATATTGTAATGTATAAATAAAGGTCAAGAGGACCTGGGATCGGGTTGTTGTTATCGTTGTTCGTTGATTAGATGTGATGATGAGAGATTGTTGTTATTGAGAGAGAGGTATTGTGTTGAGGGATCATTCTATATTGTAATATCTTCAGCTGGGTGCGAATATCAACCCTGCAGCTAGGTATGCAGGGAAGGGAGGAAGAGAAAAGAGAGAAAGAGAGAAGATCTTCTAGCTAAGAGCGCAGATAGGACTGTATGCTTTCACCTAATATTTTATAAAGAACAGTTCTGTGGACATAGCCCTAGAGAGAGGGTGAACCACGTATATCTTGTGTTTTGAGTGATTGATGTTGTGTTCTTTGTCTTCTGATTGCTCTATTATTGCATTATTGTGCTAGATCTGAGATATACTGTGCGAAGAAGGTTTAAGCTAGTAAATGATATCTAGATGTTGTGTTGTTGTTGTATTGGAACCACTTTGTATTTCCTCTAGTTGTAGACACCTGTGTCTTGCAACCCCCTATTTCTACTTTGGGTGAGACTGCATCTGCTTCATAGGTGTTGCCGAAAGGGATAGTAGTTAGAGCTTGTTGGTGCGCTATTAGAGCTAAACCCTAGGTCTACCCCTATGCCAACAACCATGAAGCTTGAAGACATGATCCATGAAAAGTTGATCCACAGTGGATGTAATAAATGTATTTTGAAGAGAACATAAATGAGAATACTTGGAAATATGATCAACTACCACCACGATGACTAACTTATTGCCTAATTTAGGTAATCCCACAATAAAATCCATAGAGATGTCCCTCCAAATAGAGGGTGGAATCGGAAATGGTTGGAGTGTGCCAAGGGATTTGATTGCTTCACCCTTGTTACATTGACAAACATCACATTCTTCCACAAAAGTATGAACGTCCTTTTTCATACCATCCTAGAAAAGAAAAAAATGTTTGACCTTGTCATAGGTTTTGGTAAACCCTGAATGCCCAGTTTTGGGTGTAGCATGAAGCTCATAAATCATGGTGGATTTAAGTTGTGACTGTTTTATTAAATAAAAATGGACTTTGTAGAAAAGCTCATCATTGTGCCAAGAGTACCCTAGGGAAATTGGAGAATTGTCTTGAAATTGTTGGATTAGATGCGTAATTTTAGGATCTTGTAGCAATTCTTGGCGAACAACTTGGAGCCAATATGGTACAATGAAGGATAGGGAGAAAAGGGACCCTTCATCTTCATATTTTTGATAAAGAGCATCAACAACCACATTTTATTTTCCTTTCTTGTAAATGATCTCATAATCATATCCAA
>JASDQU011404457.1:50706-68393 GCA_032191745.1 Picea mariana
CTCGACTGGTTTCTTTGATCACTTGTCTCTCTCCTCGGTAAGGATGTAGCTTCCACATTCCCTCAATATGAAGAGTAAGCCATCAGTAAGGCCCAATAGTATGACCTCATCTATGCACAGTCAGGGTACTTATACACTGTACTTCTTGATCTTCCAAAACCTGTGCCATTTGGCCAAGACAAACCTGGGATGTCTCACTCAGTAGACAGAATGATTGGTACCACCACTCACCATGGTCCACAACCTCAACCACCACTGATGTATGGAACACCTCAATACCCACCGGCATACGAGGGCACTTATTATTACCCCCCACCCCCTTATCAACAACCATACCCTGTTGCGATACCTCCACCCATCAGTGGACCACCACTGGCACCCCCCATACATCCACCTATTCAAATGACCTCTAGTACCCCCTCTACCTCAGCTTACAGTACTAGCAAAAGAACTACGCCTCCCTATGTACCTTATGGATCGTTATCACCACAGAATCCATACTTCCCATTTCCTGGTCCCCCACAACCCATGGCTCCCCCACATCCTCATGCGGGAGTGAATTTTGTTCAACCCTCTGCCATTCAGCAATACCAAAATTTTGAATAACTGAATACGGCCAATCCAACCCATCCATCGAACAATGCCAAGAAGAAAGGATGGAACAGGAATAACAACAAACTAGGTCACGGTGGGAATCAACCCCAATAGAACCAATCCACTGGGGGAAACTAGAACCAAGGGAATCAAAACCCCCAGGGGGGAAATAGTAATAGACGCCAAGGGAGAGATAACAATAATGTTAAAACCAACTTCCCTTGTGCCCTTTGTGGTGATTTCGGCCATTACACCCATCATTGCCCCCAAATCGTTGATTTCAAACGGTTGAAAGACTCTGGTAGTCTTCCCCATCCTCCAACACCACCTACCCCTCAGTAGGCACCACAACAATACATGCAACAACCCCCTCCTACCATGATACAGAATCCCATTCCACATCAAGGTGTGATAAACACCCAACAGGACACACAACATCCTCCACCTCAGGTGGGACAATACCTCAACCCCAACAAATCCAACAGATCACACAATTCTCCTCACTAGTGAGGAATAAATCCTTCTGCAAACACGTAATTGTCAGTATCATGCACTCGCTGAGTCTCCTCCTATCCCTCCAAAGACAAACCCTACATCGACAGGACCCCCATTAGTGATTCCTTTCCCTTCCGCCGAACCACCGCTTCGCATCCCTCACATCCCATTGCAAAGGAATGCCCATAACCCACAGGCTAGGGCAGCTCATAACTATAGTTTGGTAGACAACTTAGCATAATCCCCAACTACCATGTCAGTGTTGGAGGTCCTCCAGACTTGTCCTACTCAGTGGAAATCATTACTTTCCACCTTGGGGGTAGTCGACCCCGCAGATACCCGACTCATTACCTTTGATCTTGAAAGTGGAGAACCTTGCCTTCCCACCTTGATCGCTTTTCAAATACCAGTAAAAATAAGGAACATCACAGTTCATCAGTGTATCATCGATGAAGGTGCATCTACATGCATTATGTCCAAAACGGTATGGCAGAAGCTTGGTTCCCCTGAACTCATACCCTCTACCATAACCTTACGAGCTTATGACGGGTGACCATCGTCTCCTGAAGGGCTCTTCCAAAATGTCCCTGTCGAACTCGAGGGCAAGACTATTCTCATTGACATCGAAGTTATCGACCCCCCACTTGATTATAATATCTTGTTCAGTCATAGCTACATGTACGCTATGAAGGCAGTTGCATCTTCTGTCTTTCAGACAATGATGTTCCCTCACAATGGGAAGATCGTTTCCATTGACCAAGTCTCACATTACGAGCCTAATCCATCTGCCAACATCGATAACATTCTTCCTCTCATCCACACAAGCCACAATGCATACCCACTCATCAAGATGGGTCCTGGAATTTTCAAAGATCCATCATTGTTAGGAACTTACCATGGAGCACCACCACTCCTTCATCCTTCCAATCAAGTATGCATTGTATCATCTAACGGAACTCACACAGAGGATACCCTTCCTCCTACCAAGGCTTCTATCATATCTGACATCCCACTTGTCACAACACTCCCCCCTCAAGAACCTCCTACACACTCGTCGACCCCACCAGTCCACGATTCCACCTCTCCCCAAGGACATATCCCAATTTGGGAAACAGTTCCCCAAGCCATCACCCAAATTCCCTTCTTTTACCCTCCACCAGGCATCGAAGCTTTTCAGGTAGCCGCAACACTCACCCTACCTAATATGGTGTTAGCAATCCTAGTTTGGTATTTACACCCACCATAGATGGTCCCTCGACCATCCCTCCCCCCCAAAAAAGAAGGAATCCCCATGATGATTCCCATACTTACTCCCACCACACCCCCACTCACTAACCCCCCTGCCATAGTTGGGGGTAGGAGAAAGAAAAAGGAGCCCATAGCTCCACTTTCTCCATGCATCCAACCTCCTTGCACACTATGTGAGAAAGAGGGACACCAAACCAACAACTGCCCATCTCTACCAGAGTTACGGAATTTGATTCCACTCAATCACACTCCCCCACCACTCGCCACTACAGACAAACCTACCACTACCACCCCCCATTACAGTAGTAAAGGGTTGTGGACCAAATTCACTTGTGCTATATGTTCAGAATATGGCCATTATACCCACCATTGTCCAACACTGCCATGCTTTTGTTAGACATTGGCCGCAGTACGCCAGAGCTTCAAGAGCAACCCCAGTCCTGCTACATCCTCCTCCACAAATATCACTGACATCCATTATGTCACCACTTCATTCAATGAACATATCAGATTCCCTTTCTCTCTCTGCAACTCATTAGCTCATTTTACATACCAGTGTCCTATGATCCTTGAATACAGGCAATGCCAATTGACCCTGCTTCAATGGTCTGCAGAGTCGATAATTGACATTACCTCGTCACTAGCGGATCTTCATGTCATTTCTCCCGAACCCGAGGCCCTTCCAATGCCTCCATGGTTCTTAGACAACTTATCTGAGGATTCACCCCCCAATCCCCCCAACTCTCCTGCTCATTCCCCTCTGGACATTTTACACCCAACTACCATGGGTACTCCTCAGTACTTCAATATATGGTTTATGTCAAGTGAACCGTCACCATCTCCTAACATTGTTCCCCCTGCCTCTTCCACACTAGGGGACAACCACCCGACCACCGTCACCGATATCACTCCTCATGACCCCTTGTATTCCCATCACTTCCAATGCGATGAAGAATTGCTCGAAGAGTTAAACCACCCAGACCTCCCCTGGGATGCGCTACACCACTGCACACTCTTCTCTCCACAGGAAGCCTCCATGCCTCCTAACCAACACCCCATTTACGCAGTCAAAACCAAGGATTTTATCCCATCAGGGCCTATCGACTGGTTCAAGCACCCCATTCCTACCCCTGATGATTTTGAAGAAGGAAACATGGCCAACATTTCCCCAACCATTAAAATTGACATTTGCATTAAAAATGGCACTATCGAGGAAATCACCATTGGAGTTGCTTGCACTCCTCAGGAAATCACCGCCTATAAATCCCTCTTCCAGGAATATAGGGATATTTTTGTTTGGTCATACATGGAAATGCCTAGCCTCGATCCCTCCATCATCGAACATCACATCGAAACCTGGCCCGACATTACACCAGTTCATCAAAAACAGCAGCCACTACACCCATCCAAAGTCGGGGCCATCAAAGCCGAAATCGACAAATTACATGCTGTCGGGTTCATTTACCTCATCCCCTATACCTCGTGGGTTTCCAACCCTGTACCTGTTAACAAAAAACAAGGCACTATCCATGTTTGTACAGACTTTCACGATCTTAATCATGCATGTCCCAAGGACAACTTTCCAATGCCTTTCATTAATCAAATTATCGACGACTGCGTAGGCCACGAGGCTCTATCCTTTATGGATGGATTCTCTGGTTATAATCAAATTCAAATTCACCCCACCGATCAGTATAAAACCGCATTCACTACCCCTTGGGGTACTTTTTCATATCGTGTCATGCCTTTTGGCTTAAAGAATGCCGGCACAAATTTCCAGCGGGCTATGACATACATCTTTCACGATTTGGCTCATATCATCCTCGCCTACTTAGACGACCTCACAACTTGATCCAAGAAACGTACCCAGCATCTTGATGATTTACGAATCATCTTTCAACAGTGTCGTCAGTACAACATCTGCTTGAATCCTCTCAAGTGCGTGTTCTGTGTCAGCACAGAGTGCCTCCTTGGCTTTATTGTTTCCCAAAGCATTATTACCGTGGACCCCCTCAAAGTCCAAGCTATCACTGAAATTCCACCTCCCCGGAATTTACATCAACTTCAGAGCCTACAGGGCAAAGCTAACTTTCTACGATGCTTTGTCCCAGATTACGCCATACACACACATGGTTTCCTTCACTTACTACATCACGACATCCCATTTCACTGGGACGACCATGCCCAACAGTCATTTGACAATCTTAAAATAGCACTCTCGAACGCACCTTTAATCAGTGCACCAGGCTACAATCGTGACTATATCCTCTACGTATCAGCATCAGCTGTATCAGTAGCAGGAGTCCTCATCCAACTAGGTGATGACAATCATAAGCATGTCATTTATTACGTGAGTAAAAACCTCTCAGGGCCACCCTTGAAGTATAAGCATGAAGAGAAACTTGCTCTTGCAGTCATCCTCGCAGTCTAGAAACCGCGCCACTACATTCTTCTTCTCACAACAAAGGTTGTCTCAGATTCCAACCCTATGCAGTACTTGCTCAGTCGTTTCCAATTTAACAGAAAATTTGCTCGATGGATCGTTATCCTTCAGGAGTACGACCTTGAGTTCTCAACACCTAAGCGTAAGAAGGCCCTCATTCTCACCGAACTTGTCATGGCCCTCCTCTCTGACACCACCAGTACCCCCGTCAACACCGACTTTTGCAACGAACATCTCTTTTACATCACTTCGGATGATCCTTGGTACGGTGACCTCCTTGTCTACCTCCAAACTAAAAAGTTTGGTAACCACCTTTCTCGAGATGATCGTCGTCGTATTTGACATCAGGCACCCCACTACCTCCTCATCGGAGACATCCTATACCAACGGGGAGTCGACACCATTCTTCATCGATGCTTGACTATTGACGAGGCTGATAGAGTCTTAAATGACTGTCACAGCGGCGCATGTGGGGGCCATCTTTCGGGCATATCCACTGCTCAGAATATTATCCGAGCCGGTTACTTTTGGCCTACCTTGTTTCATGATTGCATTCACGCCGTGAAACGATGTGAGCAATGTCAGCTCTACGCCAATAAATCCCGAGCTCCCCCTGTTCTTCTTCATCCCATCATCACTGCCAACCCTTTTTGTAAATGGGGCATCGACTTCATGACTTGTAATCCCCCCTCCAGCAATGGTCACAAATACATTGTTGTTGTCGTCGATTACTTCACCAAATGGGCAGAAGCTATGCCCACCTTCAACAAAACCGATGACACTGTAGCGCGTTTTTCTTTAACCACGTCATATCCCACTTTGGAGTACCACTCCAACTCGTTTCTGATCATGGAAAACACTTCTAGAATGAGATCTTCGTCGAACTCTCATCTCGGTTAGGATTCTCTCACGAGTTTGCCTCACCATATTACCCTCAATATAACGGACAGGTCGAAGCAGTTAACAAAGTCCTCAAGACCATGTTACAGTGCACAATTAATAAACATAAAACCAATTGGCATCATATGTTATTTTCTGCGTTATGGGCTTACCGTACGACTGTGAAAATAGCTACTGGTTTCACACCATTTCATCTATTCCATGGGGTCAAGGTCACTCTTCCTATCGAGTGCAAAATTCCCACCTTACGCACTGCAATTGAGCTATTACCTGGCACTGCTTCAATGGAGCAGCGCTTGCTAAACTTAGAGTCTCTGGATGAAGATCATCGATCTTCATTACAGAACAACGAGGCAGCTAAAAAATGATTCAAGGCTTCCTTTTATTGACATGTCAACCTTCGCTCATTTCACGAATGCGACCTCGTCCTGGATTACAATATCGCTCATGATACCTTTGGCCATGGAAAATTCGAGTCACTCTAGCATGGCCCATACATTATCCAACATTGCCTCACCAAAGGCGCATACATCCTGGCCTCCCTCGAAGGCCTCTATCTCAAAGAACCTGTCAACGGGTTGTATCTAAAGAAATTTTACGCTTAAACATAGTCATTCTACTTTAGGTCATTTCTTTTATATCGTTTTTAATCTTTTTTCCATCCCTCACGTCTAAACTATCCTTTGTGCTATTGACAGATGCTTCCTCCACTAGCCTACCACATCGGTTACACCGACGGTGCCAACCGTTGGACACAAAATATCGCTTCGACCGCTTGGTATCTCTACACCCCCTCACATGAAATGCTCCATTCGAGCAGCATATGTTTGGGTTTAGTGACCAACAACCAAGCCAAATACACTGCTGTCATCGGCCTCCTAGCCGATGCCCAGCATCATCATATTTGTCACCTTAGCATCTTCCTCTACTCTCAACTAGTCGTACTCCAGCTCAACAATGTGTACCGTGTCCGTGATCCTTGCCTCTTTCGCAAATACCTGCAGGTTAGACTTTTATCTCGACATTTTGATTCCATTACATTTACACATATTCCAAGACAATTGAATCAAATTATGGATAACCTAGCTAATATTGTGTTAGACTGGCATATATCACATCAAGCTATCTCTACACATACATAAACATATAACACAAACTATCATCACATATATAGGTTAGACATCATCGATACATTAACAAAACACATGTAAACACCACATAGATCTTAAAAATGTATACTCATGTATATATCGAAAGGTCCACAGTTCCATCCAAATGTTTACATACAAAAAATACAACTATCTGCAGGCCAATGAAGCACCTCGGTACAAAATGGGCTCACCAGCCTATATACAAAATATATATATACATCAATAGAGTACCACTCATGGTGCCTCTAGAGCACCACCTCGTACTCCTCCCTTGGGTGATGGTGGCCCACCACCACCTGCCCCTCCCTCAGGCGGTGGTGGTCCACCCCCTACCGGTCCCTCCTGCCTCGACGGCTGTCATCCAGTCATCACAGCACCAACCACTGCTGCTCGTCGTACTATGGCCCGCCATGGCGACGGAACCCCCACGCACTACTTCAGGATACCCTCATCTTGGATGTGAGACCATATGCCCTCAGGCACATCCTGTAACATCGGCTCTAGACAACGGCGTATGTCCTCAAAATCCACTCCGACAGCCACCAGAGGAGCGTGCGATGGCCTAGCACCAGGGTCAGCAAACTGACATCTCCTTGCTGCCCTCTCTAGCTGAGCTGGTCGCACTGAGGTGTCCTCATGCCGACGTCTCTCTCCCCGTGGCAGTCTCTCCAGCTCCTGACGAGACGACACTCTCTGCAACTCCACCTCGTGCCCACGAGGTGCCACATATACACATACAAACAAACAATAGATAGTATCAACATCTATATCATATACATATGGCATGCTATCTCAGAAACAAAAAAAACATACATATCAACATCATCAACGTACCTCGGCAGTCAAACACCTTCCCTGGAGGTAGCACCATGTTCGAATCCTCCCGGAAGTCAACCCTGGCATAGGGGTACCGTAATATCACCTGCGGCATCTGCCGCCATACCTATGTTGCCTCTGCAGTGAATAAGTGGCCACCCTCGCCACCACCATGGCAAAGCAACACAGTCGACCACCGGCCCATCCGCAACTCTCGCACCCCCGGTGCACCCAATAGAATCCTAGGGCACAACATCGACACCCTCTCTAGAAACCAGGCCACTAGGATGGACTCGAAGGCAAACTCTCTCGCATCCATAGACTGACAGTGGTCTAGCTGCCCAACCATCCTGGAATGCAGCGTCAGCCCCCAGGCGAAATGCTCGTCGGCCAACACTCTCTCCATCACCATCAGCTGGCCACCGCTGATCTGCTGCATCGCCAATGAACCATACACTCTCACAATCATCACTGCTATATAGCGATGCACTAGGGAATCCATCGCCCCAATGCTCACAACTGTGCCGGACATATAGTTTGTCCCCGAACAATATCTCCGGCCCACCGTGGCGAGCGGTGTATCTCTAGGTAGCACCAGCTCCGCTGGTAGGGGCATTCCCTGAAATGGGAGCCCAGTCAAAAAATACACATCCTCCACCGCAGTGAAGGGAATCTGCTCTCCCCGCACTATGAAGCAGTGCAAGTCCGGACTCCACATCCGGATAAGAAACTGCAGGAGATACTCCTGCACCCGTATCAAGGGGCACTCAAAGAACTTAAACAACCCACAGGATGCCAAATTCACATGTACGCCTAGCTCCTCAATAGCCATGGTGTCTCACAGCTGGGACCAATCCTGCTCTTGCCAACTAATAGGCATCATGCACAAATCTCACCTGCACAACATAAAACCGTCCTAAGTCAGCCACATGGACAATCAAAAACATCAAAAAGACACATTTTACACCCGTCAACCTTGCCTCCACGGTGTGGTTTTTCAACCCACAGGTGTGCACACATGCACGCCTATACACCCCACAAGCGCACACATATGCGCGCCTATTCACTACACGGGCACGTACATGTGCACACCTATTCACTACACAGGCGCACTCTCAGGTGCGCCTGTTCACTATACAGGCACGCACATGTGCACGCCTGTTCAACCGACAGGCACGCACATGTGCAGGCCTATTCAACTAACAGGTGCGCACATGTGCATGCCTATTCAACCAACAGGTGCGCCCATAGTACTTGCTCATTATTCCCTTACCGGTGCTCGCATGTTTGTCTATCCGGTGGACAGGCGCGCATGTGTGCGCACCTATTACCGAATCGCCCGCGCATGTGGGGCCCACACCCCTAACCACCCCTGTACGGCCCTCCGTACAGGCCCTACCCAAACAATGAAACCCTAATTCTATGCAGGATGATCAAACCACTAACCTGACGCTCGCGGATCCTCAATCAGATGCCTTGTCCTCCCAGAATCTCACAATCTCCTTTGAATGCTTCTTGTCCAGTCACTATAGTAGCAAGTAAAAATGAGGTGGCAATGTGGGCCCTACAGCTATATATAGGCCTTTTTGCCAAACTTCCACTCACCATTCCAGGAGCCCAAGGTGTCCATTTCTCAATCCGTCTTCAACCACGGGATCAGCATCCCGTCATCTACATCACAAAAATCCCTGGGCCTCTTTTTATCCTGAGCCCTCAGGACACCATTTTTTATACCCTGATCAGGTACGCACACTCATATTCACACTTATCAAATACATGCTCATATATTCGATTATCTTCAGATATTTTTCACGTCGGGTATTTGGTTTTCATGTGTGCAGGTACTTGGTCATCATACATTGACACAAGCCCTTCAGGTATATACTCAACACTGGCATGTAGTCGTTCTCTCTGAATCTCACTTACATTTCCAGTCACACCCTCTGACATTTGCCTCTAGGATCCCCATTCCTGGCTCTGTAGTACCCACACATCCATTTTCATCTTCAGTACTGTCACCTGGTAGCACTCTTACCCACATGAGTTGTCCCATTCATAGCACCCTTTGGTACTTCTGAAACTCATGCTATTTTTTTCAAAACCCTTTAGGGATGGGAGTCCCGATAGTCTTACATCATGTCACGAATCCACCACATACTCCTTCTCCTCATTTTTCTAGCTTTCCCAACGGACTCCTAGATTATCTCTCCATGGTTCTATGGTCGGGCTGCACCTCCTCAGTAGCATGAACCCTCCATTTCATCCACAATCCATCTACCCATCTACAAATCTCCCTTCATTTCACCTACCTCATACAGAAACCCACCCATGGGGCCCCCACTCTTCATCAGTTCTCCGAGAAAATTATGCCTTACACGAGACCACCATATCACACTGGGGCACCCATTTCTGTATTTGTACACTTCTCCCCAATTATTCATTATTTATTGTACAAACGCCTTTATTTCCAGTCATTACATTACCTTTTTGTCGTCACCTTTGGCGACCTGCTTCCCTTTTTTGGCCAATCGCAACCCATGTCACCCTTGGTTGGAGCACTACTTATCATCCACCCTTGTTAGCATCGTCCATATATTCAGAGTATCCCATGAGCCACTTACCTCTTCCCTCTGAATTTGTTCACCTTGTCCCACCTCTGGCACAACTTATCCCCGGTCTTGTCGTCCCCTTGACACTTGACCTCATTGAATGGTTGCAGCCACTTTTTATCTCACATATACTCCAACCAAGGGCAGTCTTGAGTCTTCCTACATCTTGATTTCTTCCATATCCCTCCTCCACTTCCTCACCTCACCTAGTATATTTCACGAAGCCATTTGCTTCTAGGAGTCACGTCCCCCTTTTTGTCGACATCAGCACAGTTTTCTAGAAGGGCGACAGTGTCTTGATTCTCATTACCCACCCAATGAGAGATCTCGGATGGCATAGGGTGAAACAAAATTTCTCCCTACTGTCATTGACCCCCATAACATTCGATGTCAACACTTTCTCATGTTACGGTGGGTCTTACTTTGTGACTATTGCAGTTAGTTCTTTCATTTTCCGAAGACCTCTGAACTTGGCTGGACTATTAATGCCCACATAATCGATGATACTTATTACTGTGATCACTGCCTACTATTCAAAGTATGTTCATCCACAGAATTGTCTCCTGCCTTTATCACGACCACCCCCGAGGGTGCTGCAATTGTCTACACCAGCACTTCATTCCTTTTTTTTGAGTTACATGACACGAGCATGGGGCATGCCCGCCTCGTTTGTACACAGTTTTCTTTTTTACACACCTCATGGAAGGTTGGGTTCTACTGGTTCCTTTTTCCCTCCAACGGATCGCTCTAGACGATACCACTATTGCTCTCTCTTACAACAACACTCTCAGTAGAAGAAACATTGATAGATTTCGGCTATATGTATGCTCCTAACCTCATCCATCAGGGGGCATCTGTTATGACTGAAATTTCATCCGCACATGGTTACAAGAACTCAACATTGTCAAACAGTGATGAAGTCATCCATGGACCTGAATTTACACCAAAGCATTCATAAAAGGGTCAAAAACTATACAAAGTAGTGAAAAATTGAAGGGCGCTATGAAAACATTGGGCGCGCGCACACATGCGCGGAACAGGAACACAGAAATCGCACACATGCACATGATGCGCAATTGTTATCGCAAAAAGCCGCGCACCTGAGAAACGACGCATTTATGAGAGTGGTCGACCTCCCACCCACTTATGGTTCAACTCCCAAGCCGATTTGACACTCAAATCTCGACTGGATTCGACTGGAGGGCTGGTCAAAGACCTAGAAATGCCCTCATTAGCCTCTTTTCACACTACAAACCAGTTGAACAATAGCTCAAAGGAATTCTATAAAAAGGCCATGGATACACTTCATTTTTCAAGGAATTCAAAGCAAATTTATGCTACCATTATTCTCTTGAGGACTCCATCATTGCCAAGAGTATATTTGCACCATTGCATTGGGCAATCCATCTCACCCCTTGAGTGGATTTGCAAAGAGTTCTTTCATCATTTTCCATTTTTATTTGTTGTAAGAAGAGCTTGCTAGTGGGGGTCCAAGAGCCCTCCCTTGGAGGAAGAAAGGACTCATAGTCCCCTTTCTTCTTGGTGTATTCTTTCACTAATAGATGAGCCTCATCATTGGTGACATGGGTCTTATTGTTCTTTTTGTTTCTATGTCCCTATTCTCATAAATTTAGTTGTTATTGCATTTCTTAGTTTAATTCTTAGTTGTTGTTTTCTATTTCTTTCCCTAACTCTTTTCCTTACAGCTATCCTACTCAGCATACCCAACTGAGCTTGCAAGCACCTCTATTTTGCTCACTAAGGTGATGGAAGAGGCGCAACACCTTCTATGGTTCCTTCACTAGGAGGAATAGGATTATTTAGAGGAAACCTGATAACCCTATGTGGGAAGCTCACTCGGATACCTATGAATGTCAATGAAACTTCAACAGAAGAATATTTTCAGATTAAATTTATTAAGGATAGTGCTCCATTTACCATGTTACTAGGAAGACCATGGATTGAAAGAGATCCAGCCAGAAGGAAGGAATAAAAAGAAGTCTTAGAACAGAAGAAGAAAAAGTTAAAAGATTTTATAACTAGAAGGATCGCACACTTGATTGAAGAACAGGAGAATAGATCACAGCTATTTAAAAAGAACGACATAGATGTCAAAGTTGCAAGAACACTAGAGGACCCACTGAAGACTGAAATACCTATTCCAGATAAAGAAGAAGTATTACCCTTGAATCCTAGGAAAGAATCTCAACATCGCGAAGTCACTGTGTCAAAAGAAGATAAGAATCAGAATGGAAAAAGGAATACCGAGATGAAGATCACTGGAAGTAAGGATAGAAAAATAAGTAAGAAGAGAGCTAAGATTGAAAAGTTGCAGAAGGTTCCAGAGGGAATCTCACAGAAGGAAAATTTTCAAAATTGGAGCTTTGTCGGGATATCAAAATAGCGACACATGACACTTCACCATGGCGACGCAATATAGTTGTTGGGGACATTATAACCATTCAACCGATGCTCCAAATGGGTAGAAATGCATTTATGGTCAGACATCTCACCATCAGACCGTTGAAACCGTGTCATAATGGACAAAACAAAGTTAATGAAGGATTCGTACCTATTGAAAGCGACCCATTTCCGAGTTACCTATTTACCTCGTCATGCCATGCACTGAGAACACTTTTGCTAACCGAGAGTTTGGGCCTACAGACTAAGTGGATTTTGCACAGTGATCATCGCACTCTTTCCATATATTTCATTGAAGTTTCTAAGTTAATCTTGAATCCAATATCGTTAATCTCGAGCGCATATGTCCAAGGATCTCAATGCAGTCGAAGAATCTGTGATAGAATTACTCCTCGAATTGATGACTAAAAGAGTCATGTCAGAGAGAGGATTATCTGTAGGGGTCCAAGATTCATCTATAAGAATAATACAAGCTTCTTCGTTGACTACTCGTGGAGCTAGACCATCTTGACCACCAGATTAAAAGTGAACTAAAAATAGGGATGACTTAGTGAATGCCAAATTGATCCTGACCATATTACCCACCTATATTCCACCTCTGAGCGTCGTAGTAAATCAAGATAGCATGCCCAGAGATTTCAAATACACCTTGGTTACAACATACCTCGCGAAGGGGATACGCGCAGTTCGAACAGACCAAGACAAGATTGCAACGTTGAAGTTTAGCGACTTCAACCTCGAAGATTGAAAGGTCTATAACATGCTCTCCCCATACAAATACCTGACCAAGACGAAGGGCAAGAATTCTAAGATAATCCCCAAGTCATGGACGATGAACCTCGCCTAGTCCACCCTTCTCCATGTCATGAAGATTCCACACTTTTGTAGACACCAGGAAGTCAATGCCTGTGTCAAGTTGTTGCTTTCTTGTTACCATGGTAGCTATTTGTGGCTAAATTTCCATATCACAGTTGATCCGATGTTGATCAATCAGATCACAGGGTTGAGTATGCAAGGACCTGATCCATAGGATTTTTACCCAAGAAAATTCATGGATCGTGCTCTAGCACATAGGATCAAGGACAACTACGGCGATGTCGAGAAGGGGAAGTGAGGCTACAAGGTATCTTCTATCTATAGTGGCACAGTATGCCTCCCCTATCAACTAATTGAAGGGAATTTAGTAAGAAAGAACTGACCTACCCAACTCACTGGCTTTGTAGTAGAACTCACAGGGAAGTGTGCAGAAGTCCTCCAAATGAATTAGACGAAGTACCTGGTGAACCAGTTGTAACTTGACTATAGAGAAGCGTAATATCAAGGTTACAAATTCCATTTTAATTAGCTTTTGATCCTTATCGCATTCATTTCCTGGGATATGCCGGAAGGTGCAACCTTCCCTGACGTCAAGCCATTTGAATCACTGGCCACGAAGTTCAATACATTGTGGTATTCAAGCGATATGAATAAACAGTGGCAGTCAAATGTTATTTTTCATACCTACAATAATCAGTTGAAGATATCCATACAGTCTGAGCCTTGTATGACTTCAAACACTTTACACCAGTTCAGGACTTTGATGAAGTTCAGCGCAGATCATCATTTCATTTATATTACAGTGTGCGTCGATGAACATAAGCAACAACTTCAGTCCTACTACAAGCTGATGGAGGCGGACCTAGTGGAGATCACTAAGAACTGGTCGACACACATCCTTATTCCAGGAGGCCCTGTGGAGATATCAGACATAGACAGCCCAGATACAATGCAGGATACACCTGGACCTAGCAGGACAAAGAAGACCAAAGAGGTCCAAGGATTAGACAGTGCATCTATGAAAACTGCTTCCATATCACTAGAGCAAGGAGGTGATGGAGAAGAGTTAGATGACAAAGAAGTTGAATAGAAGAAAGGAGATGAGGTTGATCCCATGAAGAAGAGGAAGGGTTCACCTCTGAAACCTTCTTCCCAAAATAAATCAAAAGCCTCCATGGCCAAGATGCAGACTGTCCTCACGTCTGACGACTTCGACTTCCTCATAGCAACCCTTCACAATGCTTCGTTGGAAATGGCAGAAAAATGAGAGGCCAAGCAGGAAGAAATGTATGATAGGATTGAAATCGAACTCTGAGGGATACAGTAGGCACTACATTCCAACCATACAGTCTCCACTACGCCTCTGCCATTGGGAACACCAGAGCTGGGAGACAAGGAAACCCAACTCCACCGATTAGTTGACACAGTTAAAGCTCACCTTCGATGAGCACAAGAGGAAACAGAAAAAGCCACCCAGGCTTTGATGGAGTACTTGTAGAACAACGTCGAGCTGTAGAACAGGAAAAGATGGCCCTCCAAACAAATTTCGATGAAGAAAAATCACAGATACAACAAGGAAAAAAAAAATTGTTCGTCGAGCAACTCGAAGTAAAGGAAGCAGTTAACAGAGCACTTCGCTCTGTGACAGTCATAGAAATAAAGGTATAATATCAAGTTACACAGCAAGTAGAGCAGCTTGAAGAAGTGATCTAGCAGCTACAACAATGCATCACAGACTTAGAACTACGCGCAATGTCCGAGACCCCACAATATGTGAAGGACCAAAGAGAAGCAACTACCAGGAGCGCAGGTTAAATACTAAAGGCCCTTGCTATGGAATACAAGAAACTGAGTGATCATAGCGCTTTGACATATGATCGACTCACTGAGATTCCATAATTAAGAGCACTGGAGTCACAGCTCCAAGAGGTGAAGTATCAAGCCGAAATGATACAGGCACAGTTGAAGCTCTTATCAATTGTGGAAAGAATGAAGAGATCTCAAGAGCAAAGCACCACCTAGTAGCAGATTCACGCTATTCAGAACAAAGTTATGGAAGTAACTCAGAGACTCCAACCCATACAAGATAAGGCCTACCAATTGTTCACAGAAGTTGAAGGCTGAGGAGAAGAACTAGAGAAGGTGTTGGAAGATTGGTTGTTGTCATTGATGTCAACCCTATTCATGGGTTTTGGACTGCAAGATTGATAAAGGTATTTGGACATGAAGGACAATGCACATGCATATACAACACCCATGAATGGATAGTATACATCATGTTGTTTTCAGTGGTATGTGGCATGTCATGTGGATCCTCATGGTTGAGGAGAAATGAATTTTTTAAGATGACAAAGTGAATTGAAGAAGGAAGTACATGTAGGCCCTGAAGATAATTAAAGAAAAGAATTACAAAATAAGAAAGTGTCAGGTCGGCCCTAATGTTAAAATCAAGTGAAATAAATGATATAAATAAACATCATTATATATTCATTTTGATACAAGTCAAATTTCAGAGAAAATAAGAAGTAAAGAAGGTCGGATTTCAAGGGAGGATGAAGTCTTTTGGTGATGTGTTCTAAGGTATGTTATTTTCAGGTCATCTTACCATTTTTTCTATAACTTTTTTTCTAGAATGATTTAGATGGTGAAATCACTATGGTATTGAGAAGACATATCAAGGTACCTTTGGTAAAAATTTCAGCTCTTGATTCACTATAATTATGGAGATACACTCTGTGGAAGATAGGGTTTGTGACCAGTCCTGAAGCTAGTCAATAAACAGGTGTTCCGGGTAAAACAATCATAACTTATTCATCGAGAATCCAAATGACATGGGACAAATTTAATTGTAAATAGTACAGACTATAGTTTCTTGTGTGCAAGTTTCATAATTGTATGTTAAATATTGAGTGTGGGGCATTCTATACAAGTTTGATCTCCTGAATAGACAAAAATTGAATAAAGTCTACCATTCTTTCTATAAATTCGTTTTGGGGAGGATTCAAGGAGTGAAACTTGGAGGAGTTTCAGAGAATACATTGAGTAATATTATATATAGGATTAGATTTCTCCAAGAATTGAAGAATTGTAGAAATGGAAGAAGTCTCAAGAAGCATTATCAGGTTCTATGTGATGATTGGTTGATGGTGATGATTTAATGTAAAGTTTTATCATCTCTCATATATTCTTGGGTGTAAGGAAGGGGAAAGTATGGAGAGTTAAAATATCTCTTGATATTGGAGGATTGTATCTTCCTCTTGGAGGTTTATCCCTCCCTTTACATTTGGAAGCTATAGCTACCTTTGGAAGTCATTACTTCCCTTGAACAATAACTACTGATTATTTATCATATATTGTGCATGGTGTATTGTGGTGTATTGGTGTAACTCTTATACTATTTTTCATTGCTCATTGGATATAGTTGAATGGTTTAAGTATAAGTTTAAAAAGGTTTTAAATTGTACTTGATATTGATTCACCCCCCTCTTAGTATCAACAATTGGTATCAGAGCAGGTTGCCTTCAGAACAGTTTAACCACTGGAAGGAAAATCCTAAGCAGNGAAGTCATTACTTCCCTTGAACAATAACTATTGATTATTTATCATATATTGTGCATGGTGTATTGTGGTGTATTGGTGTAACTCTTATACTATTTTTCATTGCTCATTGGATATAGTTGAATGGTTTAAGTATAAGTTGAAAAAGGTTTTAAATTGTACTTGATATTGATTCACCCCCCTCTTAGTATCAACAATTGGTATCAGAGCAGGTTGCCTTCAGAACCGTTTAACCACTGGAAGGAAAATCCTAAGCAGAGATGGATGACCATGAGAACATTTCAAATGGGTTTCAAAAATTTGATGGAAGAAATTATGCATACTGGAGTGATAGAGTGAAAACTTACCTAATGGCTTTGGGAGTAGACATTTGGTACTCAGTTGTAAATGGATATGTAATCCCAAATAATGCTCCAACCTATCCAAATGAGAAGAATCTTATGAGTTGTAATTCAAAAGTGAGACATGTTATTCTAGCAGCATTGGCACCAACCATTGCTAGTAAAGTGATGGGATGTAGCACTGTGTTGGGCCCCAACAACTCCCCCTATATTTTTACAAAATTTAAAGGCCCCCCCCATTAGAATCCTGATAATTATAATGAGCTACAGAATCAACATTTTCAAATAGTTCCAT
>JASDQU011404458.1:27076-37714 GCA_032191745.1 Picea mariana
AGGTAATACTATTCCATATGGATATTATATGTCATGTCATTCCATTTTCGGTGGTATGTGGAATGTCACATAACTCCTTACGGTTAGAGAATTATGGACATGTGAAGTTGGAGAAAGGTTTGGGTAATGGACCTAAGTTTCTTTGATGGATAATGCTATGAGTTTTGATATATTTTCAGGTAAGAATATTCTAGATGGATAGTACATGTCATGCCATTTCTGGTGGTATGTGGAATGTCACATAACTCCTCACAGTTAGAGATTTATGGCCATGTGAAATTGGAGAACCCTCATGAGCCATCTAGAAGCCCCAAAAGGTCAAAGTAGTCAAAGTGGTTGAAAAGAAGAAATTATTTAAATAATAAAGTGAAGTGATGAGTGTACTATAATTCAAAGTGGATACAAAATAAATTATTTAAATAATAAAGTTAATGGAGAAATTACTAAGTGGACAAGTGGTTAGAAGTGGGTTAGCCCTAAAATAAGGAAAGTGGGTTAGGATGGTTAGAAGACAATTTAAATAATAAAGTGAACTGATGAGTGTACTATAAGTCAAAGTGGATACAAAATAAATTATTTAAATAATAAAGTTAAGGGGGAAATTACTAAGTGGACAAGTGGTTAGAAGTGGGTTAGCCCTAAAATATTGAAAGTGGGTTAAGATGGTTAAAAGGTAACCCTTTGAGGAAGCTACATGAAAGTATAAATAAGAGACAAGGCTCTCTCATTTTAATCACACTTGAGAATATTGAATATATAAAAGTGACCAAGGTAACCAAAGGATATCTACGCTAAATTTTAGAGGGAAGGTGAAGTAAAGAATGCTGAAATTCAAGGGAGGATAAATTCTTTTGATGATGCTTCTAAGGTATGTTATTTACAGGTCATCTCACCATTTTCACACTAAAGTTTTTTCTATAATGGCTCACACCGTGAAATTGGGATTCCATTGAGGAAACATATCCAAGTAGCTGTGATACAAATTTCAGCTTGTGGTTCGTTGTATTTTTGGAGTTACACGTCGTGGAAAATAGGGTTTGTGGCTAGTCCTGAAACTAGTCCAAAATAGGTGTTTCGGGTAAAAATCCCATAAATTCATAATAACAGATCCAAATTAAGTAAGACCAAATGTATTGGTTAGAGTAAGGTCTGTAGTATTCTGTGTAAAATTTTCAGATCCATACAACAAATATTCTGTGCGGGGCATGCTCTACAAGTTCACTCTCTAGAATAAGCCATAATTCAACAAGGTATGCCATTTTTGTTATAACTCCTTTTATGAGAGGTTCCAAGTAGTGAAATATGGAGGAATTGCATAAAAGACACTTAAGAATATTGTGTACCATTTTTAGTTCTTTATTCATTACAGGTACATAGTTATGATTATTGCAAGTTAGGGTTTTTGACTAATCCAAAATTAGTCATGCAAGACTAAAGTAAAGTTTGATGAAAATGCTAGTCTCTTGTTGTTAAAGTTAAGGAAGGTTTGCAGGTCTATGATCATATACACCAGGTCTATTACAGAGTTACAAATAAGATTTGGGTGACAAAATTGATGAGGGATTTTGATTGAGGTACATGTTGGGTACATGGTTGAGACAAGTAGTTGATGAGTTTGCACATACATGAGTTGTATAGTTGATGATGTTGGTACATATTGATGAGTCATAGTTTATGTGTATTTGATACATGATTGGTACATACTTGGTACATGGTTGGAGGAAATTGTTAGTAGTATTGTTGACACATTGTTTATGGATGATGTAACATACTTGTCTTGGTATATTATTAGAAGTACATATTGATCTTGGCGATGATTATGAGTTGTCATGTTATGCTTGGTTGATGCACATCTTTGAGAGTTGTCTTGGTGATTGATCTTGGTGAGTAGATCTAATTTGGTTGATAATATTGATGAGATAGGTTTTTTGGATAGGTTATTGTGACATGTTATTTGTACAGGTTTGGTGCATGGTAGATGCACTTGTTCATGGTACAGGTTGAGGTACAGGTTGGTGCATAGTTGATGCACTTGTTCATGGTACATGTTGAGGTACAGGTTGGTGCATGGTTGATGCAATTTTTTATGGTACAGGTTGATTACAGGTTGAGGTACAAGTTGGTGCATGGTTGATGCACCTGTTTATGGTACATATTGATTACAGGTTAATGTACATGTTGATGTATGGTTGATGCATGGTTCAGGTTATTGGTACAAGTTTTTTGGTGTAGGTTGATTGGTATAGGTTTACAACATTATATCTCACAATGATAGTGTGACAATAGTTCCATCATTCTACTTATACGTCAGGGCGGTTGGATGGGGCAAGGACAAGTGGTTGTAGCCACATTTTGGTTGTAGCCGAAGAACATAGGGGGTTGTAGCCTCCTTCTGGTTGTAGCCAGAGAATTGGGGAGTTGTAGCTTCCCTCAGGTTGTAGCCTGATAAAATAGGGGGTTGTAGCCTCCTTATGCCTGTAGCCAGAGAATTGGGGAGTTGGAGCTTCCTTCAGGTTGTAGCCTGAGAAACTAGGGGGTTGGAGCCTCCTTCCAATTGCAGCTAAAAAACAAAGGAATTTGGTACTTCCAATGAATGTAATTCTTAAATACATATAAGAAAAAACATTCTGTGTTTTTCTCCCACTTTGGGTTTCCATGTAAAAACACTGGTGTACTATGTATGTGTATGGTTGCTCATTTTTTCATTGTTTATTTACTTTGCACCTATTGGATGATAATTCTACATTGATATAACACTTGCATTTGTGGTTATAAAGGATTAAATTAATCTATTAACTATTCACCCCCCCCTCTCAGTAATCCAACAGATATAACCAGAACAACACCATAATAATACCAGAATAACACCAAAAATAACACTTTGATTACTGAGAGAAATGTTCACTTGCCTCATCGAAGGGGTAACCTCCAAAAAAGAAGAGCTATATTACAATAATATCCAAGACAAAACTTCTCATACCCTCGAATCCTATTCATACTAAATATGTCTATCAAAAGAACAATCTAGAGGAAGATCCTTTTAGAAGCGAAAGCTTCTATCAGGTCTTCTTACATTGGAATTATTCTTCCTTATTTCTAGGCCTTATTAATGTTGACCTTTATTACATGGAAATATATTATTCTACCTACGTGAGGGGTTAGGTCCCTAACATGTCCTCACCCTTAAAAACAACCTTGTCCTCAAGGCTTTAGATGAGAAAATTGTTGCAGAATGGTAGTTGGTTCCCAAGTGGCATTTGCTGGAGTTGTATCTTTCCACTAGACTAACACTTCCTTGATGATTCATTGATGTAGACGATGCTCACGCTAGTCCAAAACAACTTGTGGATATATCTAAATGGAACCTTCTTCGTCCAACTTGGGAAGGTTGGTTTGAATTTGGAACTTAGTTCCAATCACCTTATTTAAGCAGGAAACAAAAATAGGGTGGATCTTAAAATGACTGGGAAAAGCTAACTGATATTCCACCTGTCCCACACTCTTGAGAACGGTATAAGGACAATAAAATTTTGGCTCCATTTTCTAACAATGGTCATCCTTGAGCGATTTTTTATTGTAAGGTTGCAGTCAAAGAAACACCTGATATCCTTCTAAAAATTGACGTTCAGAGAGACCTTGATATTCTTGTTGCTTCATGTGATTCTGGTCCATGACCAAATTCTTTCTGAGGGTATGGAGAATAGACTCTTAAACTATAAGCATTTGGTCAACTTCCTGGACCTTCGATATGCCTAAAAAATATGAGAGAACTGAAGATGGATTTTGTCCATATACCACTTCAAAAGGAGTCATGCAGGTAGTTGTATGGTAAGAAGTTTTTTACCACCATTCAGCTAGTGGTAACCATTGAGCCCACTGATTTTTCCTTTTCGATGAAAAACACTGAAAATATGTTTCCAAACACTTGATGACAAATTTAGTTTGACCATCATTCTGGGGATGATAACCTGTGCTGAGATGAAATTGGGTGCCTTGTAGCTTGAACAATTCTCGCCAAAATTTCTTGGTGAAAGTTGGGTCACGATAAAAAACAATAGAATGAGGCATGACATGAAGCTTGAAGACTTGATCCATGAAAATTTGAGCCACAATGGATGCTTTAAATGGGTGTTGAAGAGAGCATAAATTATCATACTTGGAAAGAAGATCAAATACCACCATGATGAATGATTTATTTCCCGATTTAGGTAAGCCTACAATAAAATCCATAGAGATATCCCACCAAATAATAGGTGGAATTGGAAGTGGTTGTGGTGTGCCATTATATTGAACTATTTTTCCCTTGTTGCATTGACACACATCACATTCAGCCACAAAATTGCGAACGTCCTATTTCATACCATCCTGGAAAAAAGAACATTTGACCCGTGTTATCACCATAACAATTTTCATAGAGGATCCAAGCTTCATAAATTTAGAGAAGAGATACATCGTTGTGGAAACATGATAGTTTGGGGGACTGGGCTACACCTGGCGGTGTATGGAACAATATAACAGAGGCATGAAAGGTAGGACCCAGTGGACCATCTATTTTGAAGCGGCCTAGATCAACGGATGAGACCCATATTGGGTAGTGAAATAGCGCAGAGGATAATTAATCGAAGGCGGGTTGGGGAAAACTACCACGGTTTCATTCATGGAAGCATGGTTCCCTCAAAGGTACATAGGGGAGAAAAGTGGTCAACCTAAAACCAGTTTCTCCATCCCCCAATATCGAAAGTTTATGGGACCCAACGAACCGTCACTTTTGAATCACCTGGATCAATGGCTAAGGCGCATATTTCGCAATGAAGCAGTGCGAAGGATAATCATTCGAAGGCGGGCCGGGGAAAAACCACCGTGGTTTCATTCGTGGATGCATGGCATCATTAGAAGTACATCGGGGCGAAAAGAGGTTTATTCAAAATCGTTTTCCCCAATCCCCGATATCAATAGGCACCTATAAAGGAGGGCCCCCGAGATTATTTTATGATATTTTGAAGCATTCAAACGTTCAAAAATTGGTGCAAAGCATCCATTAGAAACTCAAGATGAAAACTGAATCAGATTTGTGCTTTCTTTTCCGCTTAATAAGTATTTTTCTCCATAGCCGCTAACCTTGTCATTTTATCCATGATTGAGAAAGATCTTGCCTCTAGAGAAGAAGCCCTAATTGATAGGGACTCCGACATTTTTGAGACATAAATAACAATCTAGCCCATTTCCATGTCCAAATCMAATCTACTAGACATTGTTGGAAAATGTATACCCTTCCTCGAAGCGGMCCAAGAGCCCATCACCCCTTACACCRTAGAAGTCATTTTTCCTTTCCCAGAGTTCGTCARYTGCTGTGCAKAAMRATATTCACTGGAAGAAAAGATCATTTTGAACAAGATAGGGTTAGAAGTTTTATGTGAAATAGATAGTYCGTCGCTTCGACACACCCTCAATATACTAGAGTCTTCCCCCACAGTGTCAGAGCCCTTCAAGGAAGAAAAAATGATCAAAATCTAAAGAGAATTCCCCTCARAAGTAAAAACATTGTTTGTGCAAACCATTGTAAAAGTTSAACACCATTCCGAAAGTCTATCGTTACCTATCAATGTAAACATTATGATTATTGAGGTCCAGTGGGMTTGTTCCTTGCTTAGTCAAATTTTAGGGTTGGATAATGACAAGTTTGTAGTAGAGGTCATGTTGGGTTTCCTATTGAACTTCTTTATGTTAGAGTCTAGTCAGTCARTTTGTATCAGTTTYGACAGGTTCATCACTGATAATATGCATCAACAGTTGGTAAATTTCAATTCATTAAGACACTTCAGATACTACACTCACTTGCTGAGAATGTTCCTAGAATCGAACAAGACTGAATTCCCTGAAACTGCATTCATCTCAACTGAATGTAAGAGTATCACCATTCTTATTTTCATCAATAAGATCATGTCCAGGGTGCACAGTCTTATCTTCGGCACAGACCTGCCAAGGGTTCTAGAAGAAATGAAGATATTTTTACAACCAAATCCAAAGAGCAGGGTGGGAGATTGGATGTTGTTCATAAAATATACTGTGATTTGGGTATATGGCTATCAAGAAGGACATTACCTTTTACTAATATTTTTGAACCCCAGAGTCTTTTCCTTAGAGTTCATCAGACAAAGGATTATTTCAGAGACAAAGCATTTTCTGAAGATGCACAAGGCATCTAACTTAAAATTCCCTTTCATGGTGGGGCCCTTTGTGGTAAAGCCTAGGTCTTGTCTACCTCAGATTAAAGCCAAACTCAGTGAATTTGGGTTTACACAGTTACAGGGTAGGAGATATGGCCTGCACCAGATCATATCTAAGAGGAGGTTGATGAGAAAAAAAAGCCCCTATGAACATGAGCAAGTTGAAGAATTTGATAGATTGGCAAACTTGGAAGTCTACGCAAATATGGAGATCACTTTGCAGCCTGATCATACACAACAAATAGATTGTGCCCCTCAGCAGGTCCAGACATAGAAAACTTCTCCGAAGTTGATTATTAAATCCCCAAAGGAGAGTGTTTATCACAAGAGGATTAGTTCAGAGGCACTGGGTGCTAGTAGTCAGGGAAATATTCTCAAGAAAATGAAAATCACACCATCTTCTCGGGTAGTGGACCTGGAAGAAGAAGAAACTAAAGAGAAAATGAGCATGGAGATGGTGGAAAGTGAAACCAGGAACTAGGAGGATGGTACAAGAAGCATGCCACAAAGTGAAAGAAGCTCGAGGGTTTTCAGCAGCAGGAAACATATCTTTAGTAGGACACCTGAAGCAGTTTATCAGTCCAAAGAAGATATAATGAAACAATATGATGTGAAGGGAAGTATGGCCAGTAGTGAAATAAGAAACCTGTTGCCATAGGTAGAGAATATATCTCAACATAAATCTTCCCTTCTCGCAGTCAGGGATGTGGAAAGAAAGACATATAACATAGCAGTGGTTGATGATGATAAAGTGTCTGAAATCAAGATGCATTATGAAAATATTGGTGCCCTAGACAAAGTAAAGTTCCACAAGAATGTCAGTGATATGCTATATTTAGACTACTTGAGTTTAGGTCTAAGGGCTTTGAGATTGACAACACATGCACTCAAATTAGATGGACAATTGAAGCAGGAGAAAGAATCCAATAAGGCCAAGCAAAAATATGTCAAAAGATTGGAATCTGAAGGCCCTCAAGGAGTAAAGGCTTCTTTGGATGAGAAATATAATATGATCTAGAGCCTAAAAAAGAAATTGAAGATTCCCTCCACAGACCATCTATAGACAGCAAAGCCAGATTCTCTAGAGTAAGAGAAAGAGACGTTCAGACAAGAAGCACTAAATTACAAAGCTAAAGTGTTGCAGCTGGAAAAGGAGAAAGAGAATTGGTTACAAGGACAAGTAGCAATATCATATATGGCTGTCATTGTACTTGCTAATGTAGAAGCTGTATCGAGCACTAATGGATTGGTTCAATCCATGTCCCAAGTGAGCTCACAGACAGGGGAAATCAAAAGCCTTAAGGAAGCCTTGGAAAATCTAAAACGAGAGATGAAAATAAAATATGAAAAGATGGCTCCACTCCAAAGGGAAAATCAAGATTTGCAAGAGAGAGTAAGAAAGATGAGAACGGGGTTAAAAGGTAAAACACTGTTACAAGGAGCTAAACATGTGATCTGGGATGCTATTGCTGCAAAAGCTACTAAGTTTAGGGTTTATTTGAATTTTATAAATGACAAAGACAACGTGGCTACCACAATCTGAAGTAGGTGTACCGTTGTTAATGAAACATTAGCTAAGAAACCTTCAGAATGGGCCCAAAACGCTATTGATTTGCTGAATTTTGTGCCCACTGCTGATCTTTGTACTATTGGGGTAAAGGACAGAACTGCGTTGATCATTTGGGCCAAGAGAATCATCGCCAAACACAACTTGCTCAAATTGGTTCATAACAAAGCTATGCAAATGGAGCACAATATACAGGACTTTAAAGACACGTTTGAACAATTGTTTTTCAAGGGACTCCCACCATTTTGGGATGGAAAAGGTTCATTATACAATCAAGAAGACTACAATTCTCTCCTCATTCAGTGTAGGATGGACCATTCCAAATTTGAAGCTATGGAGGAAAGTTTGAAAGGCCCAAGTCTGGTAGAGTATTTGGCCACAGACTTTGAAAATTTGAATCAATTTAAAAGAGTGAAGATTGGCCTGCCAATTATGTCCTACACCACATGCATTGACATAGAGATTTTGATTAAGGAGATGATGGACTACCAGATTCCTTTTGACTCACAATGGAAGGAAATCGTGCAGTTCGGCAAGATGAAATGCAGTTTTCCCAGGACCAGTAAGTGACCAGGTGTCACCAATCTAGCTAGTTCGACAAAAGATCAAGACAAGCCAGATGTCGTAAAGGAAGCTGAGCGGTCAGAGAAATTCAATCCTAGTTTTGAAACGTCTTTTGAGTAATCATTGTAAATTGGTTCATATACCGAGACTATCAATTGAAATTACTATAATTAGTTTTATAAGATGAAATGTTTCGTTTTCAGCCATTGTAATCGAATTGTAAAAATACTGGGGCATTTGAATGAATTAATGTAGGCAGAAGTGCAAGAGCACCTTTTTGGTTGTTTCAAACTCTATTGTAATTTTTTGAAGATGAATTGAATATATATGCATAAGATTTTGAAGTCTCTATGAAAAGATTCTAATGGTGGTGATATGAGTTTTGTCTTCCTTCATTGTATGTATTTCCTATGATCTTTATCCCATTTACATTTTTGTTTGTTTAAATTGGAAAGTTAAAGGCCCAGAATTCGTCTTATGATGCTCTTGGCTTAGCAATTTAAATTGTGTGTATTTCTTCTTAACAAATTTAGAATTCATTTCAGTAATGCTCTGATGCAGTTATCTATTTTCCCTTTCTTCCTACACTCTACTTAAATTCAAATATAACTCAGATGCATTGCCTCATTTAGCCTTATCCTATGGAGAGTTCTATTGGTTGGTCATTATTTTCATTCACATTCAAAATTTTGACTCCATAGCCCTGATTGTTC
Organism: Picea mariana; assembly: GCA_032191745.1. Taxonomy (NCBI): domain Eukaryota; kingdom Viridiplantae; phylum Streptophyta; class Pinopsida; order Pinales; family Pinaceae; genus Picea; species Picea mariana. The sequence goes on from JASDQU011404458.1 coordinate 36,148, forward strand.
CTCCCCTTCCTTGCCAAAAAAATTATTAAAAATCCCCAAAACAAACCAAATCTAGCCATCGATTATCATAGAAATATCAAGTGACATGAGAGAGCCCTCTCTAAGTTGAGCATGTTAGTGCTTTAGCTCCAAATCTGGTTGAAACAGTTACCTCTGTCATTTTTCTATCAGCTGGACAAAATTTACAGAGTGCTAACAACCCGATCATAGGTTTTGGTAAACCTGAAGTGCCCAGCGGTGGGTGTAGCATGAAGCTCAGAAAGTACCATGGATTTAAGTTTTGACTATTTACTTAAATACAAATGACCTTTGCATCTAAGCTCATCATTGAGCCAAGAGTACCCTGGGGACACTGGAGAATTGGACTGCAATTATTGTATCAGATGCAAACTTTTGGGATCGTGTAGCCATTACTAGCAAACAACTTGGAGCTAATCTGGTACAATGAAAGAGAGAGAAAAAAGGGACCCTTCATCTTCATATTTTATGGAAAGTGCATCAACAACCACATTGTCTTTGCCTTTCTTGTAAATTATCTCATAATGATATCCAAATAGCTTATTCGCCCATTTTTGTTTCTCTAGGGAGGAAAGGCGTTATTCCAAATAATACTTGAGGCTTTGAGGATCTGTCTTAATTTGGAAGCATTTCCCCAATAGATAAGGGTGTCAAAGAACCACAGCATGAATAATATCCAACATTTCCTTTTCATAGATTGATTTTACCAAATGTCACTCTGATAGTTGTTTGTTGGTAAAGGCCAAAGGCCGACCCTCTTGCATAAGGACTATGCCAATTCCTTTCCTAAAAGCATCACATTCCAGGACAAAGGTCTTTCTGAATCAGGAAGGGCCGGGACTGGAGTGGTGCACATGGCCATCTTTAAGGTTTGAAAAGCTTGAGAAACTACTGGAGTTCAAGTGAAAGAATTCTTTTTAAGGAGAGTTGTGAGAGGTGCTGCAATATTTTCTTAATTCTTAACAAAGTTGTGATAATAACCCATTAAACCAAGAAATCCACGCAATATTTTGAGAGTCTTTTGGTGAGTCCAATCTTGCATAGCTTCAATATTTTTAAGATCCACCCTAACACCGGCCTTTCCAACAAGATGACCCAAGTACTCAACTTCTGAGGTGCCAAAATCACATTTAGATTGTTTGAGGAAAAGTTGGTGCTAAGAGAGTAGATGGAGAACTCAATCCACATGAGAAAGATGGGTTGTCCACATTTTAATATAGATGAGGATATCATCAAAGAAAACTAAGACAAAATGACAGAGAAAAGGACGAAAGACATGATTCATGAGGCTTTGGAAAGTGGAGGGAGAATTACACAAGCCAAAGGGCATGACCAAAAACTCATAGTGGCCCTCATGAGTTCTAAATGCAGTATTAGGAATGTATGCCTCATTCATACAAATATGGTGGTAGCCAGAATGAAGATCAAGTTTAGTAAAGAACTGGGTGCCACTCAATTCATCCAAGAGGTCATCATTGACAAGAATGGGAAATTTTTATTTAATGGTGAGTTTGTTGAGGACGTGAAAGTCGGGACACATGTGAAAGAA
>JASDQU011404459.1:6447-43086 GCA_032191745.1 Picea mariana
CTGAGAGGGGGATGTGCTGAAAAAAAGACCACGATGGCTGAAGAAAGGTGGTGGAAGGCACCTGGAATGGTGGAGTTAACTTCCACTAAACCAAACCATATTTGGTCTTCACTGGCCCAGAGAACCAAGAGCGGCTCGCTGGCCCCAAAATGAATTACTCACCAGGATGGTAGGTGAAGAGGCTCCTCATGACTTAATGAGGGATGGGGGTGAACCAACCATCCATGGAGACCTCAGACCTTACCACCACGGGGAATTCGTGCCACACGCAACCTCGCCAAAAAAGAAAAGGCAGGTAAAAGGCGTGGAAGGGGGGGACGCGAGGGGGATCGAAGGAAAAGATCGAAAGAACTCTGGAACAAAAATACAGAGTGAGTGATAGCAGAGAAGAAGGAGAGTAGCCTTCGTTCTCGATTGCTGAAGAATAGAGACAAAAAGTCTCAAGCATCATGGTCTAGCTCGGGGGTGGCTAGTGGTAAATCCATTTGGAGTCCATGAGCCTATGATTGGGTGGAAACGAGCACCCCTCTCAGCAATTGCATCACACCTGGTGTTTTTTTTATAAGTGTTTTATGTCTTGTATCTTGAAATTTATATGTTGACATGTATGCTCATAGTCTGTGAAATTATGAATGGTTTCAGTATAAGACTGTCTGCATGGTGTTTGGATCAGAAAGGATGGCTGCATGCTTTTACTGGAAAGACCACATATGGCTTATGTTTATATATATATATATATATATATATATATATATATTGAACTAATACAGATTTTTCAAGTCTTCTCTCGAGAGATTTGTTCTTGTGTTTGTCTTACCCGATGCCTTGGATAGATTTCCCCACGAAGGCACCCTTTCGAGACCACTCCTTTACCTTCTAAAAGACCTTCTAGTATAGTCTTCAAAACTTGGGTAAATTTCCTGAGGACCCAAAGGAGGATGTTATAGTTTAAGTCTTGAAATCTTGCACGAGGGAGAATGGTACTCGTAGACTCCAACATTTCGGCATTTCGATACCCGGGATACCCAAAGGCGAGTTCCCTTACACTCGCTTGTCCCAAAATCCCGACTTGCAAAATCCTGAAATGACGGCGTGTGGATGAGTTGGGACCTTTTTCGGTGATTAGGTACCCAGGATACCCTCCCTCTTGATAAATGCATGAATGAGATCCTTTCGGAGGATCTGACGCCAGTTATGACCGTAAAAATTGAATGAAGGAACACAGGCGATAATGCCTCGACCCCTTTTTAAACTTCGCAAGTAACGAAGAAATCGGGACCGTCAATCCCAAGACCCATGGGAATGCATGGACCATCTAGCTATAGAGTACACGTGGTAGCTGGTAAGTGTTTCAGCGTTTCGGCACTCAGTGAACTAGAGGATAAGAACCCTTGTCCTCACGACTCGTGAAATCCCGACATACGAAACCTCGAAATGATGGGGCGTGGAAAATTTAAGATGAGTCAGTATTTCGGCACCTGGGATACCTAGAGGAAAGTCCCTTGTACACGCCAGTCCTGAAATCTCGATGGGTGTAATCCTAAAAGGTCAAAACGTGGACATGTTACGATATTTCGGCATTTCAAAAATTGGAACACTCAAGGGTGTATTCCCTTGTACTCGCAAGTCTTGAAATCCTGACTTGTGAAGTATCGATATGGCATAGTGTGACTTGGATCTACATTTTGGCGTTTTGGTACCCGAGACCCCCAAAGGAGAGTTTTGTTCCATGTGTCTACTAGATGCAAAACCTCGAGATGGCCTAGTGCGCATAAAGTTGATACTTCGGTGTTTCAGCTTCCGGAGTGTCGAAGGGCATGAACCCCTTGACATTTTATAACGTGAAATCCCGAAAGGAGAAACCCGAAATGAGCTTAGAAATGAATACTGGTTTCAGAGTTTCGGCTCCCAGGAAACCTAAGTGCGAGACCTCCTGTCTGCGCATATCCCGAAATCCCGGCATATGAAACACCAAAATAATAATAGCATGGATGAGGTAGGGTGATTTGGTATTTTGACACCTAGGATACCTAATGGGATGTTTTCTTGTGCTCGCCAATCTTGAAAACCCGGGTTGTGAATTCCTGAAATGGGCTAAGTGACATATATATATATATATATATATATATGCATGTAGGATTCGGAGTTTCGGTTCCCGAGAAAACTAGGTGCGAGACCTCCTGTCATCGCATACCCTGAAATCCCGATGGAGGTAACCCTAAAATAAGTGAAGCATGTTTAGAATTGGTGTTTTTGGAGTTTCGGCTCCTAGGAAACCCATATGGGAAACCTCTTGTCATCGTATCCCCTGAAGTTCTCGTATGCGAAATCCCGAAGAGTAGAGTGTCTGAAATTAACCTGGGTCGTTGTTAATCATGTTAAGCGGTTAGATCCATTTTGGATTTCGGCCCTTCGAAAGACAAGAGAGAAAGGGGAATACATGCATCGTGATTTCTCGAATTACGAAAGCTGACGAGCACCTCCCCGATAAGACCTGTGGTCATAGCAGTCGATCATATGAGTGCGATTAAGGGGTAGCAGGTGTTGTTCCTCAGTCTGTACTAAGGATTAAAGTACAGTGTCAAGGCATCCGATATATATGCATGTAGGATTCGGAGTTTCGGTTCCCGAGAAAACTAGGTGCGAGACCTCCTGTCATCGCATACCCTGAAATCCCGATGGAGGTAACCCTAAAATAAGTGAAGCATGTTTAGAATTGGTGTTTTTGGAGTTTCGGCTCCTAGGAAACCCATATGGGAAACCTCTTGTCATCGTATCCCCTGAAGTTCTCGTATGCGAAATCCCGAAGAGTAGAGTGTCTGAAATTAACCTGGGTCGTTGTTAATCATGTTAAGCGGTTAGATCCATTTTGGATTTCGGCCCTTCGAAAGACAAGAGAGAAAGGGGAATACATGCATCGTGATTTCTCGAATTACGAAAGCTGACGAGCACCTCCCCGATAAGACCTGTGGTCATAGCAGTCGATCATATGAGTGCGATTAAGGGGTAGCAGGTGTTGTTCCTCAGTCTGTACTAAGGATTAAAGTACAGTGTCAAGGCATCCGAAAGTATGTAAAAGATGAATATGAAGATATAGTCACCTTCGGTATGAGAAACTAGAGCATATTTCTACGTTCTCGTCGTCTAGCTTCCAACTGTTCTTGAGCAGTTATATCACGCTCAATGGCTACCCATGAAAGTTCTAATTCCTCCCGGTTGTTAGTAGTTTTAAGGATTGTATCAAAAATATTTAAAGCGATATGATTTTGATTAGAGAGTTCAGGTTGAATATTAGGTTGAGTAGCTGTAGGGACAGTCATTTGAGGAACAGTACCAGTATGGGAATGATTTAACGAGAGATTTCAACGTTGTTTCAATTCATTCGAAATAAAAGAAATTTTTGCATGAAGAACAAAATAGGAATGCAAACTGAAGGCCCTTTCCCGTAACTGTATTATTTTTTAGTAAAGATGTAGAATGAAAGAAAAACATTTAGCTATGGGTAACGTAAGGTTCCTATCAGTAGAAAACTCACACATACACAGAAGAAGAAATTGACATAGAAATAACTGACATAGTGTAAATAAATATAAAATTCTGTAAATGCAAATTGGTCTTACACCTACTGATAGTTGGTGCAGAGGAAAGACAAGAAACAATTACAGAAAAATAAAATCCCTTCACTATATTAGTGGTCGTACTAAGTTATAGTGATACACATCAATTATGTAGAGAAAAATGAAAGGAAACAAGAAAACATAACGAAACAAACTTGTAACACAGTCGTGACAGAATCGGGAATCTTCAAATTGCTTGTATTAACTTCTCAGATGCAAAAAATCTCTATTACATTCATTACCAAAAAGTCCAACCTTTGGTTCTTCTTTTGGTCATCTATTTATACAAATTTGCCTCTCGGCTTTAGAAGAGTGAAATCACTCCATCTGTCCTAATCTATTTTCAAAAAGGTGCCAGGTGCCTGTCTTTGCTTAGATTCAATGCATATGATACATTTGTCTATACACTGGAATACAAGCTGTGAAGGTTCCGCTTGACAGCTGGGAGGGGCGAAATCACTCCATCTTTACTACTCCATTTTCAAGAATTGCCAGGTGCTTGTCCTCGCATGGATTCAGTGTACATGATACATTTATCCACAAATTGGGATACAAGCTGTGAAGGCTTGGCTTGACACTTGGCTTCGGAAAAATAGCACTCTCAGGCCAAGTATGGAAGCTTATCATCTATTTGTACATAGAGGAGTTAAAGGGCGCCGAGTTGTGCACTAGGTTGAATCAAATGTTCATAGATTTGAACCGGGTCTACCCTATCCATCTTAGAGATTTCCGTTGAATCTCTCTCATTCTTCTCCTTCATGTCAAGAGAAGTTCAATCTATATTCATCTTCCTTAGTGCCTCTGTGTCATCTCCAATCTCCATCCCTAACAGCTCACCATTTATGGCATTGAGGGCCTCTTCTAACGAATATGTCACTTTTTGAGCCTGCTCCTTGCTTAAAGTAATATCATGTTCCCAATTCTTTAACAAGATATTACCCCTAGTTTGTTCGCCAATGGTGAACCCGGGAGACCCTGCTGAAAACCTATTGTTGGTAGCGATCACCGCTTCTTGGAAAGCAATCTGAGCAGCTTCTACGCTTCTTTCTTTGTCAATCAGATTCTCAGAGATCCGATGCATTAACAAACAGTCTTCTCGAATCTCTCCTACTTTGTTTAGAAGACTCTGTTGAGCAGAGGAGATCCTGCTCCGAATATCGGTTGCTCAGGATTTAACAATCTCGATGTCGATCACCTTGCTTTCTATGACCTCTAACTGAGCCTGCAGCTGTGTGATCATATCCCTCTGCTGACCAGCATGCACCCGACCATCTCAGATCACTGAATTTGCTTTTTCCATCTTGGTTTTGAGGACTCCGATTTCTTTCTTATCGGCCAATTGGGCCAGCTCTATTGCTCCACTCGCTTGACTCTTAGCGTCTTCCGCAGCCGAAGCTACTCGGGCTTCAAGAGTCTTGATCAGTCTATTCTTCCTCTTGAGCTGATTTTTCAACATCGCAACCAAGAATTGGTTCGCTGAGGCATACGCTCCTAGCGTCCCTGCTATATTTGTGGCGAATTCATCACTCTTCTTGTTTTTTCCATCTGTCATTACTTTGAATTTTTTAACAGTGGACTCTCCCTCTTGATAAAATTCCCGCTTTACTACAGCTTTTCTCTTTCTGTCAAAAAAGAATTCATTAGGGGGGAGTTCCTCTACCCTTATAGGTCTTAGTTATTCGCCAAATATCCATCCCTCGCTAACGTCCCCCTATGCCGACTGCAAGGGTGTGAGAGAGGTGATGGGTTGTCCAATCTGCTTCACCGCCTTTCCTGGTGTGATGAGTGAGTCCTACTCTTTCGGAGGATTGGAGGTCTTCGTCTCTGTCCCTGTCTTTGGATTCTGAGTTTCAGGCGGGTCAGTGTTTTTCACTTCCATCTCTGGACCATGTTCCTTGGGTGGGTCAGTTGTTCCTTTTTCTGTTTCGGGATTCTTTTCTTGCTCAGGACTCTTTTCCTGTTCGATACTCTTCTCCTGTTTAGGATTCTTCTCCTGTTCAGGATTCTTCTCCTGCTCCCCTTCCTGACGTTTTTCGGGATTAGAAGTTTTCCCCTTAGAACTTTCGGCCTCCTTTTCTTTATCCTTGGAAAGTCCCAAACCTCCTAGCACAACGGGGAGGCATATTTTCCTATGCTCCTAAAATTTTAAAACAGAATCCCTGTCTTCGGGTGCCAGAGATCTGATTCAGAATTGTACTTCTGCATAAGACCTCGCCCCTCGGAAAACATCATCCGAAGGTGAACAATCGTGTTCAAACCTCTTTAATCCACAATTTCCCAAATGGGTGCTTACAATTCTCTGCGGATCATGCTTTTTGTACTCAATAGAGAGTAGGCTCAAGTCTTCTAAGGTTGCAGCCTCAGCCTTAGCATGTCCGAAATCTAATAAGGAATAGGAATTAAGCCGAATAGGGAAAAATGGCCATACCTTTTTTGATGACGCTTTGAGCTCTTTACTCACTCCGCCAATTACTGTTTGCCGAGCAATCTCACGACAGGCCAGCTTGTCGGGGATGAACAGCGGTAGTGCCAGAGGAGGAACAACAGCTCCAAAAACTCTAAAATAGGAGAATTCTTCTTCTACGTACCAATCCGTGATACTACTTATATTTGCAGCAATGCTATCCGAGATGCGGGGTGGCGAAAGACCAAAAATGGCGATGTGCAGGGGCACCATCACCCAGTTGAAAATCTCATAAATAAACTTATTTGCATTATTTTCCCACAGCTTGTCGTGGTACTCATGCACAGTTTTTTCTTGGGTTGGACACCAAGCCCAATTCATCAAAGGAAAAGGTGTCATGGAGCATATAGCGTCCATGATATACGCGGACATGAAGAATCCGGATGGTCTCCTGGCTTCTTTTTTCTCCCGGTACTCTGTGACCCTGTTGAAAAGACTGTCGGAGAGCATTTTCGCCCAATTGAATGAGGAACCTTCTGCTACCCGAAAGATGAGAGGTACCCACTGGATGTAAAAATGCGCGGTATCCTCCCATCTGAAAAGCCGACAAGTCATCATCGCCACATACATATATTGTGGCTCCAATGAAGAAATCGAATACACACCCTTGTCATTCACTCTGAATGTTGCGGAACGCGAGACCCAATCTTTTATCAAACTAGGCATGGTTTTGTCATATTCCTCGCATTCCTTCTTTTTGAATTCCTCCAGGAATTCTTTGCCATATGTATTTTCAGAAGTTGTTGGGAGCTTATACATAGATTGGATATGCTCTGGTCTGAAAGTCCCGACCATGACCTGTCGGTCATTTACGATAGTTCTGGCGGGCAGGTATATGTGATCCAATGCCCATCGGATCATGTCGCAGTATGGGAGCAACCGAGGTCTGGTTGCAACCAGGTGCATTCCCGTCTGAACAATTGTCTTATACTTAGTGTTCAGGTCGTCCTTTAAAATATCATTGTCATCGTCATCTGAGTCTGAATAGTTTACCAACTCGGATTCCAGAATGTCTGAAATAAACGACCAGGTGGGTACTGAGCCGCCAGTCCGAGGTGAAGTATCTGAGACGTTGTTCGGACCCTGCGCTGCAACCTCGACACTCGCTTTCGCTGTTCTCCTCGGAGCCATGGCTGACGCTTTCTTTTTCGCTCTTCTACAATAGACCTGTGTATATATGCGGAAATGAGTTCCCTCGGAGAAAGGTGAGCTCTGTGTGCTTATGAGAAATGTTCAAAAAGAATGAAATTCTCGTATAAATTTGAAAATTCTGTACCTTTTGAAACAAGTCTGTCATATCGCAAATAAAACCAAATTTAATGTATAAATCCGATCTTATTTATTTGTGGATTTACCCTAATTCTTCATTAATGTCATCAATGTTCGGTGGCTTGATAGGAAATCGGGTTATGGAGAGCAAGCAAATACCTCGTGAAGTGTGTCAACCTCAATGCGCTGGACATATCTCGTTTAAATTGAAATTACAAATCTTAACGACTTAAATGATTTTCTCGCTTTTCGCTGCATCGTGAATTTCCCTTTTACATTTTGACTCTTCGACTCGCGAGACTGCGAGTGCCGATTTTAGCTTAATTAACCGTAACCATGATTTGGCTCATCTTTAATTATATAATTACTTTATTTTCCATATCGCGGTTCAGAACTTTGGATACAGACTTTTGGGAAAATGATATGCCAAGTCGCAATATCGTGACATTGCGATGTGGCGATAATTAAGGCCCAAATTACGGGAAGGAAATCTTAGATTAGGCTATTAATTAATCTTGTTATAATCACCTCGCAACCTCGTGAGTCGGGGTTTTAGGCGCCTTATCTTTATGACAGAAAGTACCGAGTGGCGAAGCGCCGAGAACTAAATTTAACCTTGGTTAGTTTTTTAATCTTTAACTTTTGATCAAGGTTATTACAGGGTTATCGTGTTCTCGGCTATCGGGGCTGTAAGAACAAAAACTTGGGTTTGACGCATGCCAAGGCGCGAAACCCTGACGACGTCTAATCATGGGTTAAAGGTTTTACCCTAGTTAATGCCTTGGGCGAAAATTAAAATCGAGTTCGCAGTTTCGCGACTCGGGACTTGTGAATTCAAAAATTAAAGTGTCCAACTTGCGAGACCCCGAAACAAAACAAAAGAGCGAACATATTTGCGAGAATGGTTCTGTTTTGAAAGTGGGAAAATCATTTCTGTTCAGGCGACAAGATTTCCAGAGTTTTAAGATTTCGGAAGGAGAAGAAAAGCAACTTTAGATCTCAAGTATCAAAATTTGAAAATTGCGCGAGGTGAAAAACAAGGGCGGCTCCAACATAGGCTCCAACTAGGGATCCCGCTTCCCTGTGAGACAGGAAGAACAGTAGACCAAGTGCCAAAATTGGGTAAATGGAGTCATAGGCTAATATCAACGGAAATATCAAGGAAAAAGATAGAAGGGGAGGGAAATTTCACTTGGAACCCCAGAAATTTTTTCGAACTCAGATACTCTTTCTAAACACAGCTAAAGTCATTTTCGCAATTTTCCCTTTCTCTCTTTTAAGTTTGGGGAATGCTTTAAGACAATCGTAACGCTCCTAAGATATTCAACAGGTCTTGTGATTCCTAGCTTGCATCAAAAGAATGATATTATATAATCTAAAATAGGGAAGTCCCGTCGGAATTTGGGGAAATGATCAGATTTTCAGAAAGCGTTGATTACCAGAGTAGATTGATGTTTATGTATAACAACCTTACAGATCTCTCAGACATTTCTTCACTACCAGCGAGCCTGTTCAGTACCCCAGTGAAGATGTCTGGCCCTTTTTCACTGAATTTCTTTTCACCACTTCGGAAAATATTTATGCGTTTAAACGCTAAGATGAGGGAAATCATTTCTGAATTTCCTTTCGTCGTCTTAAAGGACTAGGTGGGGTCATTCATTTCTGAATTTCCTTTCACCACCTGTCTCAGTATTTACTTTTAAAACACGAAGATGGGAGAAATCAGTTTATATCAGGGCTGAGATCTGTGTAATATTTTTTATCAGAGGTCTGTCAACTTATTTTGATTACTCGGTATCAACCTTCCTTTGACCCTCACAAGACCTTTAGTTCTTAGGGAGATAGGGGATAATAAATAAAACTTTAAGGGACATCCTGTTCAAGCAAGCTTTGATTTTTTCAATGCTGTTGAAAAACCTAGGAAAGTTAGGATGACTATAAACGTTCCTTAACTTAGCAGAAGATCAAGTAGTTGTGAGGACCAGCTTTCTTATTAAGATCTGTTCCGAAATCCATGAGGTTTAAAATGAAAAACTTTTACTCCCTTGCAAAAACTCAGGAATATAGTGACTTGCTAAAGTTAGGCTCCAAATATAGACAGAAAACAAGGTAGCAATTCAATGGATTAATATACAAAAGGTGACAACAGTTTGGGACTGGTTTTCGGATAAATTTTGGAACAAAATTTATGACTGACTGTTTTTGGATTTTAATATATTCACTCAAATTATTTGGTTTGAGGATTATGAAGTCAAAAATAATCCTATTATCTTCTTTTTATATTTCAATTCGAACAATATTACCTTAGATTGCTAAAACAGCCTTTCATGACCAGAGTATTGAAAAAACTTACCTCTGTCTTTTCTTTTCAATTTCTTTGTGGGCTACGAATTATCTTATGTATCACCTGTTTTATGTCGTCCTATTTCCCACACCGATCTGCACCTTATTTCTTCATCTAGTTTCGTCTGCAGTTGGAAATCTGCAAAAACAAATACGAATCTGATTTAAAACGCATTGAGAGTTTAGGAAGGAAAACCAAAAATTAAAAATAAATGCTTGAGCAAAAACATAAATATGTACAAAAACTCATAATAAAATTTATTTATTTACAAATATATATATACAATTTCTTACTTTTTATTTTATTTTATTTCTTTTTTCATCCGACGACTGCTATGTCATGTAGTGCTTTAGATATCGCCCGTTGACAGGGGCACTCAGAACTTCTCCATCAATATTTTCCAGGAGAAATGAATTCTTTCCTTCTGGAGCCGAGACCCTGAATGGTCCATACCAAAGGTGGTCAAATTTTCCATGCTTCCCGGCTTCTTCCCTTCTCATATCCCATCTTAACACCAAATCACCTGGGAGGAATTCTTTGTCTTTTGCTTTGAGATCGAACAATGCTTTCACACCGTCCTGGTACTTCTGCATTTTCTCATCAACCTCCACTCTGAGCTGTTGAACCTCAATCAGTTGGTTAATTCTTCTGGTTACATGATTGGGCTCTTCGTTTTGATCCTACCACAATTTCATCACTGGTAATGCTAAGTTTATAGGCAGAACCACCTCGGTCCCATATACCATCTGAAATGGCGAAATGTCGATAGAACTTTTAGTGCTGATGCGGTTGGCCCATAATGCGTGCTTCAAATGTACATGCCAGGACCTCTTGTTTTCGTTCAGTACCTTTTTGATTACGTTTACTAGGCTTTTATTAGATGATTCAGCTAGCCCATTTCCCTGAGGGTAATAAGCGGTGGAATGGGTGAGAATGATATTGTACTTCTGGCAGAATCTGATCATAGCCATGGACTTGAAATCCTTGGCGTTTTCGGTAACAATCTTTCGGGGACACCCGAATCTTGACAAGATGTTATCTTCCAAGAAATCGTTCACCACTGAGTTTGTTGCCCTTTTAGTTGGAATTGCTTCCACCCACTTTGTAAAATAATCTTTGGCCGTTAAAATCCACTTATGCTGAGCACTGGAATGGGGATTGATTTCCCCTATGAAGTCTAATCCCCATTGTTGAAATGGGGCTTCAGTTTTGACTGGAACGAGTGGTAGTGCAGGGAGTTTCTACTTACCATCGAATATTTGACACGAGTAACAGGCACGTACTTTGGCATTAACGTCCGAAAATAGTTTCAGCCAATAGTATCCGACCCTCAGGATCTTGTAGGTTGTGGCTCTCCATGCATGGTGTCCCCCGCAGATTCCTTCATGAAACTCTTCTATAACTCGCGGAGTTTCCGACTCAACCAGACAGACCAGTAAAAACCCAAGTGGATCCTTCCAGTATAGTTGATTTTTGGAGATGCAATATTTTACAGCGTGGAGTTTTAAAGTTCTGTATTTGGCTGGTGTTAGTCCATCTGGACATTTCAGGTTTAACAAATAGAAAATTATATCTTTATACCAGCCTAACGACATGAATTTTTCTTCAACCTCGTTTGGATATGTCTGGTGATCCGGCTCTTGTAAACGTGTGTCTCCATCTTCCCCTTGTAGGCAATTGATGTCAAGAGCTCTAAGGTTTGACTCAGCCAAGAGTTTGGCCAGACCCTTTCCTTTTATCAATTTAGCTGGCTTGATTTCCAGATCAAATTCTTGTATTTTAGCAAGCCAGCGCCCTCGTTTTCCATCACTATCCGGCTATACCAATATATCCTTCACAGCACTGGTTGGTACGTACGCGATAATTTTTGAATGCAGAACGTAAGTTCTGAATGCTTTTAGCGCTTTCATGATCGCGTACGCCTGTTTTTCTATTATATCATATTTTAGTTCGGCGTCTCTAAGGATCTTGATAAAAAATGCGATCGGTCGTTCAAAGCCTTCATCATCTTTTTGCAGCAACACCGCGGCGATAGTATGTTGAGAAGCGAATGAGAAGATGAGGAAATCTTTCAAGTAATCTGGGCTTGTTAACACAGGTGCCTCGCTGATGAATTTTTTAATATGCTCGAACGACGCTTTAGCCTCGGTCGTCCAATTTACTTTTCTATCTTTCTTCAGCATTCCTGTGATCAATTTGACAATCTCAGCAAAATTTGGTATAAACCTTCGTAAAAAATTTATTGTACCTAAGAAAGATTGAATTTCTTTAACATTTCTAGGAATACTGATAGTTTGTATCGCTTCAACCCTCTTAGGATCAATCTTGATCCCATATTTAAATATGATATTCCCCAGAAGCTTACCTTCCCGCATAGCGAAATGTGATTTCTTTGGGTTCAAAGATAGGCCATACCTGCGGCATTTTTCGAAAGTCTGTTTTAAATGGATCAAATGTTCTTCATCGGTTTTAGAGAAAACCGTCAAATCATCAAGGTAGATTACTACGAACTTGTCTCTTTCTCCGACGAAAGTGATGTACATAGCGCGTTGGAAGGTAGCCCCTGCATTCATCAAACCAAAAGGCATTTTATCATACATGAATGTTCCCCATGGTGTGGTGAAAGCGGTTTTTTCTCTGTATTGCTCGTTCATGGCGATTTGGTTATACCCCGAAAACCCATCTATCATAGACATTCGATTTGCTCCAACTACCCTTTCTAGGACGTGGTCCATTTTAGGAAGTGGATAATTATCCTTAAGAGAGGACCTGTTCAAGTTCCGGAAATCCACACACAATCTGATTTCTCTGTTCTTTTTTCTGACAGGGACCAAATTTGCCACCCAGTCTGAGTACCTTAGAGGTACAATTATTTTCTCATCTAAGAGCTTCTTAAATTCCTTTTCAATAACGGGCAACAAAATGGGGTTAAACTGCCTGATCTTTTGCCTAAAAGGGTTGACTCCGGGTTTCAAAGGTATCTTGTGTTCAATTATAGAAGTATCATATGTTCGAAGCTCATCATAGGACCAGGCGAAAACATATTTATACTGTCTGAGTAGGTCTTTGTACTGGTCTTTTACCTTAGGAGGGAGGAATTTAGATATCTTTACTATCCTGGAATCCTTTTCAGTTCCTATGTCGCAGTCTTCCACTTCTTCTAGTTGAGGCTACAAAGTGGACTTCATAGGTATGTCATTCTGATTGAAGAGTCTTTCTAGAGGAATTAAGCCTTTCAGGATTTGGTTATTTTTAAGGACCAACATGCGATGATCCGCTATTTTTTCTCGGAAGTTTTCAAGATCTTCACCCTCTTGCATAATCCACATCAGGTCATTTTGGTTTTCTTGGTCTAGATGAGTTTCAAAGAACTCACCTATTGCTATAAGAAATTTCTGAATTTGTTTGTCATCTTCAAAAATTTGCCAGTGTCTGACATTGTCAGGTATAGACGGTTTATATCTGATTTCAATATGACATTTCAGTTTAATGTTCGTGGGAGGAGAAAAGGTCGAGGCTGCCTTAGTCAATGCATCAGCATGTATATTTTCTGTGCGAGGAATAGAATGGATTTGTATAGATGAGAAAAAATTCTCCATCAAATCCCAAGCACAATTTCTGTATGTTCTCAGTCTGGGATGCTTGGCTTGGTATTGTCGGTTTACTTGTCTTACTATCAATTCAGCGTCACCATAATTTTCCAAGTTTTTTATATTTAACTTCTTTGCAGCCTCTAAACCTAAGATTAATGCTTCATACTCACATACGTTATTGGTGTAATCTATGTCCCACTGCAAGCGATATGAGAAAGGAACGGTAAACTTACCTTCAGGTGCTATCAAAAGTATGCCAACACCAGCTCCTTCAGAAGATGAAGTGCCATCGAAGTACATTTTCCAGAGACCACTTTTGCATAGTTCTTCAGTCAAGGGGCTAAGCTCTTCTTGCTTCATATCAAGATCTTCTGGACATCCATCTAAACCATCATCAAATGACAATATGCAATTCCCCAGATCTTGGTCCGCAACGTAAATGGGAAATTTATTTGGGTTCTGAGGATCACTGACAGTATACGCTAATCTTGTTTCTCGGTACAAACGGGTAAACTGTCCACCGAAAATTGGGATTGTGGCATATGACATGTCTAATTGTAGAGAACCTCCCAACTTGGCTCCCCATGATATGGATAACAACATACCATATTTGGGGGGAATATCTGCAATAACCACATCCATCAGGATACTCTTGACCGGGACCTGAGCCAGGGTAACTACCAAATCTTTTATCATTCCCATACATTTAACCTTTCTTGAATCAAATGAGTATAGGTCTCCATAGGGTCTAGTGATCTGGAGCCCCAGCGTCTCCATTATAGTTTTGGGCATAACATTATGTGAAGCCCCGGAGTCTAACATGCAGTTATGCAATAACTGGTCATGTATATTCAGGGTGATATAGAAAGGAGCGACGTTGTCTTTGAATCCCTCAAAATGAGGACCAAAGGTGATGTTAGGTCTGTCATCTTCTAGGTTGATAATGTCGGAGTAACTTTCTGGCTCGTAAACGCCCATCACTTTGGCAATTTGCTTCCGATAAGTGGGTTTTTTTGCTAATTCTACCAAAGGAATCGGTATCTTAATTTTATTTAATTCATTTTCAAAATTGTAAGATATATTGGCCTTGTCCGTTTCTTTGGTTAAGACTTCTGAGATTTTTTCTTCTGACTTGTTTGTCTGGATCGCTTTATCACTCGTGACCTTAGTCGCAGATGTAACTTTATCTATCGGCCTTGTTTCCTTTGTTTGGGTTTCATCTCTTTTCACCTCAGACTCTTGAGTCTTTGTTATCTTGACTTTATTGTTGGGTAACAATGTCTCTTCCAAAGGAGGTTCATGAGATTGATCCCTTGGCAAGATTTTCTTAGGTTGGTTAGTTGAGGTGGGCTTATTTTTAGATCTCAGATTGTATCTGGGTTGAAAATCAGCCGCTATCATTTATGTTTCTAGTTGAGATACGCAGAGGTCACTATGATCACCTTCTTCTTCTTCATTAGATGGTTGAGGAGTATTTAAGGATTTCTCATAGTCTTCCCTAGTCAGAAATGGTTGCGAACACTCATCACCGAAACATGCAACTTCATCTTCCGAATCTCCGAAATCTTGGAGGTCACTTGCTCCTATAAAATTTTCATTCTTTAGTGGAGCTTGTATTTTTTGATCTTCATTCTTTATTTGCCTCTGTTGATTTTGGGGATTTGGGTTTCTCCTGAAGTCCCTTTTGTTAGAAGAATCAGCTTTAGCCTGATCCAACTCCATCCTAGAGATTTTGTTAGACATATCTTTAATTATTCGGGCCATATCATCCACTCTGTCGTGAGTGTATCTATTTGACCCGGAAGGGCACGCTGGTTCCCTATAGCGTCTATTTTCATGGTTAACTGTTTCTACTTTAGCCTTTAACTTATCTGAATCCATCATATTAGATTCTATTTCGACAGCATTGTCTTGCATTCTATTTAGGGCGGCTCCTCTTCTTTCTCGCAAAAGCAATGCAAAATCAGGTTCGAAAGCTCCCGCAAAGGTTACTTTGGCTGAGGGTTCGGAAGGTTTAACAGCGGCTGGAATTTTATTATACAGTTTGTTAAGTATCAGAATAAATTCCATTATTGTTTCTGAATTCTTTTTCTTTAGAGACCCAAACTCGGTAAGGTAATATAAGTGATCCTTTCATTCTCCCCATTGTCTGAGGAAAGCGTTTTCCAAGGCACCATATGTCCGAATAGAAGTTGCAGGAAGACTCTAAAACCAAGTTCGGACCTGTCCTTCGAAGGTTTGGACAAGTAGTCTCGAATAGACATCCTCGTGCTCAATACCGCAGATATCTGTGAACTGGTCAAAAAAGTTTATATGCTCGGCTGCAGTTAGATCTCCCTCCCCAGTGAACTTAGGAAGATTTTTTATGTAGTTGTCAGGTAAATCATGGAGGTGAGTGAGTAAAACTAGGGGAGCATATCTCACCGCTACTTTTGCAAATACTCCGGGAGGAGGGAAATTCGGTTGTCCTCCACCTCCCCCTTCGACGCCTGCCATCGACTTGGGAGTAAGAAATGAGGGTGTAACACACTTTTTTGAATCAGGCGAAATTGGGAAGTTCTGCTGAAGAAAGGTTGGTATGTCAAATGATAACGATCTTTGTAAAGGACCTTTTCCCTTGTTTATAGATGGGAAAGTCTGATGTGGCTCATTCCTAAATTCCGAGTAGTTTGTTTTTGGATCTTTGGTATCAGACAGAGGGTTGTCGAAAGTAGGAGGTTCCGAAGGGAATTTAGTCTTTAAAAGCGGGTTTTTGGACTTATGAACAACAGTAGTTGCCTCAGACGAGCCTGTCGCTTTTAAAAAAAAATCAAGATCATTAACAGGCGTAATCAGCTTGCCATCCGGGTTCCGTCTGGTATGCCTTCTAATAGACGCCAGTTTTTGTTTCAGTGGAGTCACCAAGTGAAAGATTTTAAACAAGCCTTAAAACGGTGTGCATCCTATGTTCACTATCAAAGAGTAACACTATCAACGAAATAGTTTGTCGTTTTCCCAGCGAAAAGATTTCGTAACTTCGCTCCCCGACAACGGTGCCAGAAAGATGTTGTTCCTGAGTCTATACTAAGGCTTAAAGTATAGTGTCAAGGCATCCGAAAGTATGTAAAAGATGAATACGAAATTATAGTCACCTTCGGTATGAAAAACTAGAGCAGATTTCTACGTTCTTGTCGTCTAGCTTCCAACTGTTCTTGAGCAGTTATATCACGCTCAATGGCTTCCCATGAAAGTTCTAATTCCTCCTGGTTGTTAACAGTTTTAAGGATTGTATCAAAAATATTTAAAGAGATATGATTTTGATTAGAAAGTCTGGGTTGAATATTAGGTTGAGTATCTGTAGGGACATTCATTTGAGGAACAGTACCAGTATGGGAATGATTTAACGAGAGATTTCAACGCTGTTTCAATTCAGTCGAAATAAAAGAAATTTTTGCATGAAGAACAAAATGGGAATGCAAACTGAAGGCCCTTTCCCGTAACTGTATTATTTTTTAGTAAAGATGTGGAATGAAAGAAAAAAATTTAGTTGTGGGTAACGTAAGGTTCCTATCAGTAGAAAACTCACACATACACAAAAGAAGAAATTGACATAGAAATAATTGGCATAGTGTAAATAAATATAAAATTTTGTAAATGCGAATTGGTCTTACACCTGCTGATAGCTGGTGCAGAGGAAAGACAAGAAACAATTACAGAAAAATAAAATCCCTTCACTATAGTAGTGGTCGTACTAAGTTATAGTGATACACATCAATTATGTAGAGCAAAATGAAAATAAACAAGAAAACATAACGAAACAAACTTGTAACACAGTCGTGACGGAATCGGGAATCTTCAAATTGCTTGTATTAACTTCTCAGATGCAAAAAATCTCTATTACATTCATTACCAAAAAGTCCAGCCTTTGGTTCTTCTTTCGGTCATCTATTTATACAAATTTGCCTCTCGGCTTTAGAAGAGCGAAATCACTCCATCTGTCCTAATCTATTTTCAAAAAGGTGCCAGGTGCCTGTCTTTGCTTAGATTCAATGCATATGATACATTTGTCTATACACTGGAATACAAGTTGTGAAGGTTCCACTTGACAGCTGGGAGGGGCGAAATCACTCCATCTTTTACTCCATTTTCAAGAAGTGCCAGGTGCTTGTCCTCGCATGGATTCAGTGTACATGATACATTTATCCACAAATTGGGATACAAGCTGTGAAGGCTCGGCTTGACACCTGGCTTTGGAAAAATAGCACTCTCGGGCCAATTGTGGAAGCTTATCATGTATTTGTACATCAAGGAGTTCAAGGGCGCCGAGTTGTGCACTAGGTTGAATCAAATGTTCGTAGATTTGAACCGGTTCTACCCTGTCCATCTTAGAGATTTCCGCTGAATCTCTCTCATTCTTCTCCTTCATGTCGAGAGAAATTCGATCTATATTCATCTGCCTTAGCGCCTCTGTGTCATCTCCAATCTCCATCCCTAACAGCTCACCATTTATGGCATTGAGGGCCTCTTCTAACGAATTTGTCACTTTTTGAGCCTGCTCCTTGCTTAAAGTGATATCATGTTCCCAATTATTTAACAAGATATTACCCCTAGTTTGTTCGGCAATGGTGAGCCCGGGAGACCCTGCTGAAAACCTATTGTTGGTAGCGATCACCGCTTCTTCGAAAGCGATCCGAGAAGCTTCTGCGTTTCTTTCTTTGTCAATCAGATTCTCAGAGATTCGATGCATTAACAAGTAGTCTTCTCGAATCTCTCCTACTTTTTTTAGCAGACTCTCTTGAGCAGAGGAGATCCTGCTCCGAATATTGGTTGCTCAGGATTTAACAATCTCGATGTCGATCACCTTGCTTTCTGCGACCTCTAACTGAGTCTGCAGCTATGTGATCATATCCCTCTGCTGACCAGCCTGCACCCGACCATCTCGGATCACTGAATTTTCTTGTTCCAACTTGGTTTTGAGGACTCCGATTTATTTCTTATTGGCCAATTGGGCCAGCTCTATTGCTCCACTCGCTTGACTCTTAGCGTCTTCCGCAGCCGAAGCTACTCGGGCTTCAAGAGTCTTGATCAGTCTATTCTTCCTCTTGAGCTGATTTTTCAACATCACAACCGATAATTGGTTCGCTGAGGCATACGCTCCTAGCGTCCCTGCTATCTCTGTGGTGAACTCATCACTCTTCTTGTTTTTTCCATCTGTCATTACTTTGAATTTTTTAACAGTGGACTCTCCCTCTTGATAAAATTCCCGCTTTACTACAGCTTTTCTCTTTCTGTCAAAAAATAATTCATTAGGGGGGAGTTCCTCTGCCCTTATAAGTCTTAGTTCTTCACCAAATATCCATCCCTCGCTAACGTCCCCCTGTGCCGACTGCAAGGGTGTGACAGAGGTGATGGGTTGTCCAATCTGCTTCGCCGCCTTTCCTGGTGTGACGAGTGAGTCCTGCTCTTTCGGAGGATCGGAGGTCTTCGTCTCTGTCCCTGTCTCTGGATTCTGAGTTTCAGGCGGGTCGGTGTTTTTCACTTCCATCTCTAGACCATGTTCCTTGGGTGGGTCAGTTGTCCCTTTTTCTGTTTCGGGATTCTTTTCTTGCTCGGGACTCTTCTCCTGTTCGGGACTCTTCTCCTGTTCAGGATTCTTCTCCTGCTCCCCTTCCTGAAGTTTTTCGGGATTAGAAGTTTGCCCCTTAGAACTTTCGGCCTCCTTTTCTTTATCCTTGGAAAGTCCCAAACCTCCTAGCACAACGGGGAGGCATCTTTTCCTATGCTCCTGAAATTTTAAAACAGAATCCATGTCTTCGGATGCTAGAGATCTGATTCGGAATTGTACATCCGCATAGGACCTCACCCCTCGGAAAACATCATCTGAAGGTGAACACTCGTGTTCAAACCTCTTTAATCCACAATTTCCCAAATGGGTGCTTACAATTCTCTGCGGATCATGCTTTTTGTACTCGATAGAGACTAGGCTCAAGTCTTCTAAGATTGCAGCCTCAGCCTTAGCATGTCCGAAATCTAATAAGGAATAGGAATTAAGACGAATAGGGGAAAACGGCCATACCGTTTTTGATGACGCTTTGAGCTCTTTACTCACTCCGCCAATTACTGTTTGTCGAGCAATCTCACGACAGGCCAGCTTTTCGGGGATGAACAGCGGTAGCGCCAGAAGAGGAACATCAGCTCCGAAAACTCTAAAATAGGAGAATTCTTCTTCTACGTACCAATCCGCAATACTGCTCATATTTGCAGCAATGCTATCCGAGATGCAGGGTGGCGAAAGACCAAAAATGGCGATGTGCAGGGGCACCATCACCCAGTTGAAAATCTCATAAATAAACTTATTTGCATTATTTTCCCACAGCTTGTCGTGGTACTCATGCACAGTTTTTTCTTGGGTTGGACACCAAGCCCAATTCATCAAAGGAAAAGGTGTCATGGAGCATATAGCATCCATGATATACGCGGACATGAAGAATCCGGATGGTCTCCCGGCTGCTTTTTTCTCCCGGTACTCTGTGACCCTATTGAAAAGATTGTCGGAGAGCATTTTCACCCAATTGAATGAGGAACCTTCTGCTACCCAAAAGATGAGAGGTACCCACTGGATGTAAAAATGCGTGGTATCCTCCCATCCGAAAAGCCGACAAGTCATCATCGCCACATACATATATTGTGGCTCCAATGAAGAAATCAAATACATACCCTTGTCATTCACTCTGAATGTTGCGGAATGCGAGACCCAATCTTTTATCAAACTAGGCATGGTTTTGTCATATTCCTCGCATTCCTTCTTTTTGAATTCCTCCAGGAATTCTTTGCCATATGTATATTCAGAAGTTGCTGGGAGCTTATACAGAGATTGGATATGCTTTGGTCTGAAAGTCCCGACCATGACCTGTCGGTCATTTACGATAGTTCTGGCGGGCAGGTCTATGTGATCCAATGCCCATCGGATCATGTCATAGTATGGGAGCAACTGAGGTCTGGTTGCAACCAGGTGCATTACCGACTGAACAATTGTCTTATACTTAGTGTTCAGGTCGTCCTTTACAATATCATTGTCATCGTCATCTGAGTCTGAATAGTTTACCAACTCGGATTGTAGAATATCTGAAATAAATGACCAGGTGGGTACTGAGCCGCCAGTCCGAGGTGAAGTATCTGAGACGTTGTCCGGACCCTGCACTACAACCTCGACACTCACTTTCGCTGTTCTCCTCGGAGCCATGGCTGATGCTTGCTTTTTCTCTCTTCTGCAATAGACCTGTGTATACATGCGGAAATGAGTTCCCTCGGAGAAAGGTGAGCTCTGTGTGCTTATGAGAAATGTTCAAAAAGAATGAAATTCTCGTATATATTTGAAAACTCTGTACCTTTTGAAACAAGTCTATCATATTGCAAATAAAACCAAATTCAATGTATAAATCCGATATTATTTATTCGTGGATTTACCCTAATTCTTCATTAATGTCATCAATGTTCGGCGGCTTGGCAGGCAATCGGGTTATGGAGAGCAAGTAAATACCTCGTGAAGTGTGCCAACCTCGATGCGTGGGACGTATCTCGTTTAAATTGAAATTACAAATCTTAACGACTTAAATGATTTTCTCTCTTTTCGCTGCATCGTCAATTTCCCTTTTACATTTTGACTCTTCGACTCGCGAGACTGCGAGTGTCGATTTTAGCTTAATTAACCGTAACCGTGATTTGGCACATCTTTAATTATATAATTACTTTATTTTCCATATCGCGGTTTGGAACTTTGGATACAGACTTTTGGGAAAATGATATGCCGAGTCGCGATATCGCGACATCGCGATGTGGCGATAATTAAGGCCCAAATTACGAGAAGGAAATCTTAGATTAGGCTATTAATTAATATTGTTATAATCATCTCGCAACCTCGTGAGTCGGGGTTTTAGGCGCCTTATCTTTATGACAGAAAGTACCGAGTGGCGAAGCGTCGAGAACTAAATTTAACCATGGTTACTTTTTTAATCTTTAACTTTTGATCAAGGTTATTACAGGGTTATCGTGTTCTTGGCTATCGGGGCTGTAAGAACAAAAACTTGGGTTTGACACATGCGGAGGCGTGAAACCCCGACGATGTCTAATCATGGGTTAAAGGTTTTACCCTAGTTAATGCCTTGGGCGAAAATTAAAATCGAGTTCGCAGTTTCGTGACTCGGGACTTGTGAATTCAAAAATTAAAGTGTCTGACTTGCGAGACCCCGAAACAAAACAAAAGAGTGAACATATTTGTGAGAATGGTTCTGTTTTGAAAGCGGGAAAAGCATTTCTGTTCAGGCGACAAGATTTCCAGAGTTTTAAGATTTCGGAAGGAGAAGAAAAGCAACTTTAGATCTCAAGTATCAAAATTTGAAAATTGCGCGAGGTGAAAAACAAGGGCGGCTCCAACAGCAGGGTCTGTATAAGGTCCCATAAGGATTCGGGGATTCTGTTCATCGGAGAAAAGATGAAAAAAGCCAAAAAATTTCAAATTTCGTAGTGGGTGTGTTACAAAGTGGTATTAGAGCATGGTTACAACACTTGGCCTGCTTGGGCTCATGAATGGGTTGCGCAGAGACTCCATTCGGAGTACTGTTAAAAGGAGAAACTCCTTATCTTGATCCCCCTCAATTGAAAAGTCGAAGTTAAGAATGAAAAATCCTATTATGTGTGTGCATGAGAAAAATATGAATTATGTACTGGTTATAAATGAATATGAACATTGACTAACAACCAACGTTTTTCCTTTTGCACACAAATGGAAGATTAACCACAGGAAATTATCAACGTATAGAATGGTGACTCACCATGAAGTGGGGGAGGGCTCCCACAATAGAGATGAAGAGTCTGACGAAAGGAGGGCGATAGGGACCCCTCCAGATCTAGTCGAGACTGTGAGGAGCCTCATTGTCGAATTACAAAACTGCAAGGCTGACAATGAGAGGATGATGAAAGAACAAGAGAAGCAAACAGAAATTAATGCAATTTTACTACAGAACTTATCCGACCTACAAATACAAATGCAGGATGAACATGAGATACAAAAACATGGGCATATCAGTGGCCACACTGAGAGGAGCACCTCGAAAAAGGTCTATCCTGGAGGTAAAGGACAAGCGGTGGATGATTCCTCTGGGAAGGAAGCTGGTGGTTTGGAGGGCTCTTCTAGCAGCAAAACTAGTTCTTGTACCTGAAGAAGATAGAAGAAGCGAAAGCTTTCCAAGGGTCATAATTTTGAAGAATTCAGAAAGGCCAAACCACCCTCCTTCGATGGTGAAATAAAGAAGGGAGAGGAAGCAGAGGCCTGGCTGCTTGAACTAAAGAAGTATTTCAGAGTCCACGACTTATCCGAAAATTTGAAGGCCCGAGTGGCCACCTTCAACTTGAATGGAAAAGTTTCCATTTGGTGGGAAGACCTTAAGAATGTGAAAGGGGTTCGCGAAGAGGACCTGTCTTGGGAGCAATTTGAGAAATACTTCCGGAATAAGTATTTGTAGGAAAAATATTTCGACGAGAAGACTAAAGATTTTTATGAACTCAAACTGGGGAAACTCACTATAGAAGAATATGTCAACAAATTCCTCGATTTGTTGAGGTATGTACCTTATATAAAAGAAAAAAAGGCAAAGGTGCAATGCTTCATCAACGGACTACCTAAGGACTATCAGAACAGAATTGAATGACCCAAAGACCCTAGAAGGCACTATCTGAAAGGAAACCTATTATCATGAACAGTTTGGACATCGAACAGAACCTCGCGAAGGATGGAAACAAAAGAATAGTTCGATATTTCATAAGAAGGGAATTAAATCCCCAGGATTTAAGAACTATAAGAAGAACCCAAGGATGAGCATCCTAGCCCAGAGCGTACACCAGCATAACTTTCCCTCCTTGAGTGGAAATAAAACTTATGGATCTGTACTAGCGAAGGTTGATAACGCAAAGAGATAACCTTTGAAATGTTGGGGTTGCGGAGAACATCTACTGAGAGACTGTCCACACCGACAACAGAATAGTCGGAGAATTTACAGCATCCAGGAAGCTACCACCATCAATGATTTGGCCAGGAGTGTGCCACAAATTTATGCAACCTTGGATAATAACCAAGCTGGCCACCAAGCTTCAGTGGTGGAAATAGAAGGTATGATTTCCAACCATCTAGTGTCTATTTTGATTAACCCTGGTTCAAATTTGAGTTATATAGCCCCTAAGGTTGTTGGTAAGTGTAAACTACAGCCATAAAAACTTACCAATCCATGGTTGGTACAGTTAGCCACTGGAACCAAAACGAGGGTAGCAAAGGTCATACCAACCTGCCAATTAATGTTGGGTGAATTCCCCACCCAAGCAACCCTTAACATATTACCCCTGGGATCGTATGATATATTGATTGGTATGGATTGGCTAGCCACCCATAAATTCAGATTGGACTGCTACCATAAAACCTTAGAATGTGTAAGTAAAGAATGGAAAAGGATAACCCTTCAAGGGATCCGAAAACCTGTCTCGGTGAGACAAATATCAGCTCTGCAAATGAGAAAGTATTACCGAAAAGGATGTCCCCTATATGCAATACAGGTGTTGAAAACTATTGAAGATGACAAACCAAGCCTCGAAGACCACCCTACCCTAAGAGAATACAGATATGTGTTTCCGAAAGAGGTACCAGGTCTACCTCCAATAAGGGACATAGACTTCTCGATAGAACTTGCACCGGGAGCAGTGTCGGTGTCTAGGACACCCTACCGGATGAGCACACTCAAGTTATTTGAACTCAAATTGCAATTAAGAGAAATGATGGATAAGGGATATATCCGGCCCAACGTGTCTCCATGGGGAGCACCATTCCTATTTTTGAAAAATAAGGAAAATACCCTTAGACTATGTATAGATTATAGACAACTCAATAAGGTAACCATAAAGAACAAGTACCCCTTTCCCAGGATCGATGACCTATTCGATCAATTGGGGGGTGCATCTATTTTCTCAAAGATTGACTTGAGGTCGAGATGCCATCAAGTATGAATCAAAGGTGAAGATATCCATAAAACTACCTTCTGGATGAGGTATGGTCACTATGAGTTTGTAGTAGTGCCATTTGGGTTAACCAATGCCCCTACCACTTTCATGTTCTTGATGAACAATGTACTCAACAAATTTCTAGAAAAATTCGTGTTGGTTTTTATTGACGATATATTAATTTACTCCAAGAATGAAGAAGAGCATGAAGAGCATCTTAGGCTTGTGCTGCAAGTGCTAAGAGAACATCAGCTCTATGCCAAATTCAGCAAATGTGAATTCTTCCAAAAGCAAATACATTACTTAGGCCATGTTCTATCTGAAGAAGGAGTAGCAGTAGACCCTGACAAAATCAGGTCTATCATGGAATGGCCTACCCCAAAGGATGTTTCAGATATCAGATTCTTTATGGGATTAGCAGGATACTATAGGAGATTTATAAAAGAATTCTCCAAGATTTGTTGTCCAATCACTGCCCTCCAGAGGAAGGGGACAAAATTCACATGGACAAAAAAATGTGAAGAAATATTTCAAACCCTGAAACATCTACTAACCCACGCACCCGTGTTAAAGATCGTCAATCCCGAAGCTGACTTCCTCATGTGCACAGATGCCTGTAAGGAAGGGCTCGGAGGAGTGCTTATGCAAGGAGGAAGTGTGGTCTGCTATGAATCCTAAAAATTGAATGAGCACAAAGTCAACTATGTGACCCATGATCTAGAGCTGGCTGCCATAGTGCATGCCTTGAAAATGTGGAGGCATTACCTCCTGGGAAGAAAATTTGTACTTATGATAGATCACTGTGGATTGCAATATCTGTTTGACCAACCAAAGCTCAATGCTAGACAAGCTAGGTGGATGGCCCTCCTTAGTGAGTTTGATTTCAAAATCAAACACATTAAAGGAAAGGAAAATAGGGTGGCCGATGTCCTTAGAAAAAGTATGAAAACAATTCACCTGGTAGCAATGAGCACCTGTAAGACAGATGTTAAGGAAAGAGTCAGAAATGCACAAGAAACAGATCCTTTCATCCAGACCGTGACCTCGTACCTACATCAAGAACCCACATGGATAAAGTATGGAGGCTACCAGATAATGGAAGGAGGTTTGCTCACTTACCGAAGCAGATTGTATATTCCAGATTGTGATGACTTGAAGAGGTTCATACTGGATGAACTACATAAAAGACCCTATACTGGTCATCCAGGATACCAGAAAATGATCACGGCCACTAAGAAACAATTCTACTGGCCTGGGTTGAAGAAAGACATAGCTGAGTACCTAGCCAAATGCATAGAATGCCAACAGGTAAAAGCAGAACACTGACACCCAGTAGGATTATTACAACCTTTACCAATCCTGGAATGGAAATGGGAAACCATATCCATGGATTTCATCACCGGATTACCAACCTCGACCAAACAGAATGATGCCATCATGGTAGTGGTGGATAAATTGAGCAAGTCCTCTCACTTTATCCCCGTCAAGTCAACTTGTAAGGCAATAAATATCGCCAACGTATTCCTGAAGGAGATATTTAGACTGCATGGTATGCTGAAAGAGATCGTGTCTAACAGAGACACGAAATTTACTTCCAACTTTTGGAAATCACTAATGGCGGGTTTAGAGACCAAGTTGTTGTTTAGCACCGCCTATCACCCTCAAGTCGATGGATAGACAGAAATATTGAACCAAATACTAGAAGACATGCTAAGAATGCATGTAATGCATCAACCCAAGAAGTGGGAAGATTACCTGCCATTGGTGGAATTCGTCCACAACAACGGTTACCAAGAATCCTTAAAGATGAGCCCCTTCTAAGTCCTATATGGTAGACCGTGCAACACTCCTGTCAGTTGGAGTAATCTCATAAATATAATTTCTTTTGGACCTGACATGTTGAAAGAAATGGAACAACAAGTGACTCAGATAAAACAAAACCTGAAGGTCACTCAAAACCGATAGAAAAGTTACACCGACCAAAAGAGAACTCCAAGAGAGTTCAAGGCGGGAGACCATGTATATCTCAGAGTTAGGCCCAGGAAGAGTTCCCTGAAAATGGGAGCTTGTGCCAAGTTGGCACCTCGGTATTGTGGACCCTTTGAGGTTCTAGATAGAGTGGGACATGTAGCCTATAGGCTAGCACTTCCTCCCACAGTAAAAGCACATAATGTTTTCCATGTTTCATTATTGAAGAAATATGTACATGATTCTAATCATATAATTGATTGGTCTGTGATCCAGGTGGAACCGGAGGGAGAATTTCTACTAGAACCTCAATGCATACTGGACAGAAAGAAAACCATGCTCCGGAACTGAACCATTGCACAGGTCAAGGTGCAGTGGAGACATTTTGGCCCAGATGAGGCTACATGGGAAATGGAAGATGCCATGAAACAAGCATATCTGATTTTGTTTACCTCTGTACATACATGTCATTATGATAGATAGAACATCAAGGATGATGCTCTTATAAGGGGGAGGGAATTGTAACACCCTGTTTCCCCCAGTCTGTAAAAATAATTATGCTGGCCAAGAACTGTGGCAAACTCAAAGATGTGAATGTGTGATTATGAATGGACCTTAGTATAAAAGGTCGATGAATGTAAATTAACATTTTGAATATATATATAGATATGCTGCAAGACTGCTGAGAGGGGGATGTGCTGAAAAAGAGACCACGATGGTTGAAGAAAGGTGGTGGAAGGCACCTGGAATGGTGGCATTAACTTCCACCGAACCAAACCGTATTTGGTCTTCACTGGCCCGGAGAACCAAGAGAGGCTCGTTGGCCCTGAAATGAATTACTCTCCAGGATGGTAGGTGAAGAGGCTCCTCATGAGTTAATGAGGGATGGGGGTGAATTGCCCATCCGTGGAGGCCTCAGACCTGACCACCACGGGGGAATTCGTGCCACACGCAACCTCACCAGAAAATAAAAGGCAGGTAAAAGGCGTGGAAGGGGGGAACGCAAGGGGGATCGAAGGAAAAAGATCGGAAGAACTCTAGAACAAAAATACAGAGTGAGTGATAGCAGAGAAGAAGGAGAGTAGCCTTCGTTCTCGATCGCTGAATAACAAAGACAGAAAGTCTCAAGCATCATGGTCTAGCTCCGGGGTGGCTAGTGGTAAATCCATTCAGATTCGTTGAGCCTACGGTTGGGTGGAAACGAGCACCCCTCTCAGCAGATGCATCACACCTAGTGTTTTTATGATAAGTGTTTTATGTCTTGTATATTGAAATTTATATGCTGACATGTATGCTCATAGTCTATGCAATTATGAATGGTTTCAGTATAAGGTTGTCTGCATGGTGTTTTGATCAGAAAGGATGGTTGCATGCTTTTACTGGAAAGACCACGTATGGATTATGTTTATATATATATATATATATTGAACTAATACAGATTTTTCAAGTCTTCTCTCGGGAGATTTGATCTCGTGTTTGTCTTACCTAATGCCTTAGATAGATTTCCCCACGAAGGAACCCTTTCGAGACCACTCCTTTACCTTCTAGAAGACCTTCTAGTCTGGTCTTCAAAACCTGGGTAAATTGCCTGAGGACCCAAAAGAGGATGTTATAGTTTAAGTCTTGAAGTCTTGCACGAGGGAGAATGGTCCTCGTAGACTCCAACATTTCAGCATTCCGATACTTGGGATACCCAAGGGCGAGTTCCCTTGCACTCACCAGTCCCAAAATCCCGACTTGTGAAATCTCGAAATGACAGTGTGTGGATGAGTTGGGACCTTTTTTGGTGATTAGGTACCCAGGATACCCTCCCTCTTGCTAAATGCACGAATGAGATCCTTTTGGAGGATCTGAGGCTGGTTACGACCATAAAAATTGAATGAAGGAACACAGGCGATAATGCCTCGATCCCTTTTTAACCTTTGCAAGTAACTAAGAAATCAGGACTGTTAATCCCAAGACCCATGGGAATGCATGGACTGTCTAGCTATAGAGTACACGTGGTGGCCGGTAAGCGTTTCAACACCCAGGGAACTAGAGGATAAGAACCCTTGTCCTCACGACTCGCGAAATCCCGACATATGAAACCCCAAAATGACGGGGCGTGGACAAGTTGAGATGATTCAGTATTTCAGCACCCGGGATACCTAGAGGCAAGTCCCTTGTACACGCCAGTCCCGAAATCTCGATGGGTGTAATCCCGAAAGGTCAACATGCGGACATGTTACGATATTTAGGCATTTCGAAAATCGGAATACTCAAGGGTGTATTCCCTTGTACTCGCAAGTCCCAAAATCCTGACTTGCGAAGTCCCAATATGGCATAGTGTGACTTGGATCTACATTTTGGCATTTCAGTAACCGAGACCCCCAAAGGACAGTTTTGTTTCGTGTGTCTACTAGATGCAAAACCTCTAGATGGCCTAGTGCGCATAAAGCTGATACTTCGGTGTTTTGGCTTTCGGAGTGCCGAAGGGCATGAACCCCTTGACGTTTTATAACGCGAAATCCCAAAAGGAGAAACCCGAAATGAGCTTAGAAATGAATACCAGTTTCGGAGTTTCGGCTCCCGGGAAACCTAAGTGCGAGACCTCCTATCTGCGCATATCCCGAAATCCCAACATACGAAACCCCAAAATAATAATAGCACGGATGAGGTAGGGTTCTTCGGTATTTCGACACCCGGGATACCTAACGGTAAGTTTTCTTGTGCTCGCCAGTCCCAAAAACCTGGGTTGTGAATTCTTGAAATGGGCTAAGCGACATATATATATATATATATGCATGTAGGATTTGGAGTTTCGGTTCCCAGTAAAACCAAGTGCGAGACCTCCTGTCGTCGCATACCCCGAAATCTTGATGGAGGAAACCCTGAAATAAGTGAAGCATGTTTAGAATTGGCATTTTAAAAGTTTCGACTCCCAGGAAACCAGATGGGAAACCTCTTGTAATCACATCCCCCGAAGTTTCGGTATGTGAAATCTCGAAGAGTAGAGTGTCCAGACTTAACCTGGGTCGTTGTTAATCGTGTTAAGCGGTTAGATCCATTTCAGATTTTGGCCCTTCAAAAGACAAGAGAGAAAGGGGAATACATGCACCGCAATTTCCCGAATCGCAAAAGCCGACAAGCACCTCCCCGATAAGACCTATGGTCATAGCCACCAATCATATGAGTGTGGTTAAGGGGTAGCAGGGTATGTATAAGGTCCCATAAAGATTCAGGGATTCTGTTCATCGGAGAAAAGATGAAAAATTTTGAATTCCGTAGAGGGTGTGTTACAGAAATGCAATAGAATATGTGTGTTAAATGCCAAGTAAAAGAACACTAAACCATATATCAATGATTGTTGCAATAAAAATTTTAATAAAGATAATGATACTTTAGTAGTAATAGTTTTATAATAACATCAAGGAAACTTGCTTCAACTCAACAATGTAACTATGGAAATTATGCCCAATACCAAGTACAATGAATTGGAAATGGCACCTTCACTAGAATTAGAACAATCAAACCTACTTGTTTGAATAGTATCTTGTGCTTCCTCTAAATATATAGTGAGATAAAACCCTTGCAAATTTCTACTCTCAAACCCTAATGCAAAATTTCATGATTTGTTAATGAAGAAATAACCCTAGTATATGTATTATTTATTTTCACATAATAGTACTCATTAGATTTTGTGCCTATGTCCCACACCACCTCACAACTCTACCAACCTCCCTACAAGATAGAGCTTAGAGCCCCACCATGTCATCATGCTTCAAACACCCCATTAAACTCCCTCTACTAGACCAACCAAATGATTCAATCTAGACAACCATTTTTTATCAATATTTTCCTCTTCTCCTCATATCCAAACCAATTGACAACCTTCAAAGCATGCAACCAAACTATGGCTTCAATCCTCCCCTGAGAAAAACAACAAAACATTTTTCATGAAACCCTTACTCCAACAACAACAATTGAATGATAACAAGAAGCAATAGGAAAATAGAGTCATAACTAACTACAAGAAATGAAAATCATAGCTGAAAGACATGCTAAATAAAATGGATACACCTTCCTATCCTTAGGATATGCATAAACTCATGAAAATTCGACACCGAAACTAGAGAAAATGAGATTTCCTAATCAAAACTAGTTCCTTAGTGTTGAAGCTTAAGGAGACCATGGGTTTTTTTTGTATAGATTTAAATAAAATAGAAAATAATCACGAACAACAATCCAACCATCTTCATATAATTGTATGATAAATTAATTATGGTGGTCCACTGGAGACCAATGTAAAAAACAATAAAATTATATTAAGTAGGGGAAGAGAAAATTAAGTGGCCATAATAACATATAGTCATCAACCAAAGCAACAAAGATGTTGCATGGAAAATTTGAGTATCCATAATAAAAAGTATCATCAACAAAATGAAACAAGTATGTCACATATGGAAAAGGTAGAGATAATATGAATTCTTAAAACATGTAATATAACTCTTACAAGTTATTCACGGATCAAATCTTTTCTTATTGGGTTCAATAACCATGCTTTCTAGGTTTTCTCTTTGAGTGAGGTTTTCTCTTATTAATGTTATGAAGAGGCATTGGAAATCTCTATGCTCCCAATAAATATAGACAAGGTTTCAAGTTAACAAACATGAAATTCCAAACAATGTATTGAAATCACTCCATCCTTTTTCCATGTTATCAGCTCAAGACGACGACGACCAAATTTTTATCAATAAATACTTTGACTACCCCGCAATAAGAATTATGTAGAGTTATTTTCACTTCTACTTTTTCAAAGATAGGGTGACACTAGCATTTTCAGGTTACACAAGAAATGAGGTTTCTTGCATGGGGAATAAAAGTTTGATCTCCAAATATCCACATAGCAAAATTTTCCAATGTGCTTGATTAACCTCCACACTACTCGGTCCTTTTTTTTTACAATGTGTTTCTTTGTTGGTGTTTTTTTTCTGAAATTATTGTTGTTAAAGGATGGGATTCAACTCATTTGGATTGTTTGGAGATGGACATCTACCCTCAGACCAAATTTTAAATATGTCCTTGAATGGATTGAGGAGGCAAGTTGCAACTCACCATAGAAAACTAATCGAGTTGTGGATATAAGGACCATCCATTGCATTGGAATCAAGGCACTAGATTATAGCTAGGGAGAGCCTTCCCCTATGATTCCCTATCCTGGAAAATAATTTGTTCGAGAATCTTTGAAAATAGGATTTTGGTCAGTAAGGCATGGTTTTGGTCAGTAAGGCATAGTGCAATTTCTGAACTACGGGTGTATTTTGAAGAACACTATGTCGAGTGATTGTGTGTAGCGTGGTTGTATGGGCCTTTAAAAACACACTTGCATGATGTTACGGAACTCAGTTATGCCACTCAGTTTGGATTTTATGCCTTGAGACCAAATTATCAATATGTCACTAACTCGCTTAAGGAGGTGAGTTGCACCTCTCCATAAAACCTTAACTGGAGCTTGGATGGATGAACCATCAATTTCACTAGACTCAGGGCACCATATTACAGCTGGGGGGATCCCTCCTCTATGATTACATTTCCCGAAAAATAATTTGTTTGAGGATCTCTGAAACTAGGTTTTTGTTGTAAGGCACAATGTAATTTTTAAAAAAAGGTGTATTTTGAAGAACATTGTTTTATATTATGGGTAGTATGGTGATCTAATCCTTGGAAAAACATAATATCAAGATCTTACGAAATTCATTTATGCCACTCAGTTTGGATTTTATGCCCCCATACAAAATTGTCAATATGCCCCTGAATGGCTTCAAGAGGTGAGTTGCAACTCACCATAAAACACTACTTGGGATTCAAATGGATGAACCTTCAGTTACATTGGACTTAAGGAATCATATTAAAACTATGGGGGATCCCCTGTGATTACATTTCCCATAAAAATGTTTGTTTGAGGATCTCCAAAACTAGGGTTTTGCTTAGTAAGGCACAATCCAATTTCTACACTAGGGGTGAATTTTGAAGAACACTGTGTTGGGAAATTATGGGTAAATTGGTAATATGGGCCTTGGAAAAAAACACTTGTAGGATCTTACAAAAATCACTTATGCAACTTGGTTTGTATTTTATGCCCCCAAACCCAATGATCATTATTTTCCTGAATGACTTGAGCAGGCGAGTTGCAACTCGCCATAAAACACAAACTAGGATTTATATTGATGAATCATTAGATGCATTGGAATTGGGGAATTTGATTACAAATAAGGGGACCCTCTCCTATGATTATATTTCCCGGAAATTTGTTCAAGGATCTCCTAAACTAGGTTTTTCTCAGTAAGGCACAATGCATTATCTGAACTAGAGGTGGATTTTGAAGAACATTATGTCACGCGATTGTGATTAGTATGGTCACGTGGAAAATCTCCAAATACACCTTTAAGATCTTACGTAATTAAATTATTCCACTCCATTTGTATTTTATTCCCTCATACCAAATTGTCAATATGTCCTTGTATGGCTTGAGGAGGTGAGTTACAAATCGTCATAAAAATCTAAATGGGCCTAAGATGGATGAACCTTCAATTGAGTTGGACTCCAGATACTAAATTTTATATAGAGGTACCC
The DNA here is from genome assembly GCA_032191745.1 of Picea mariana. NCBI lineage: Eukaryota > Viridiplantae > Streptophyta > Pinopsida > Pinales > Pinaceae > Picea > Picea mariana. The sequence continues at coordinate 39,337 of JASDQU011404459.1, forward strand.
CTTTCCTATGATTTTGTTTCCCAGAAAATGATTTATTGTAGGATCTTTGGAACTAAATTTTGTCCAATGAGGCACAATGCAATTTATAAACTAGGGGTCGATTTTGAATAAAACTATGTGAGGTGATTGTGGGTAGAATGGTCACATAGAAATTTTCCAAACACACTTTCAAGATATTACATAACTCATTTATGCTACTCTATTTGGATTTTATGCCGCTAGACCAAACTGTCAATATATCCCTAAATGGATTGAGGAGGCGAGTTGCAGCTCACAATAAAACTCTAACCGAGACTCCTATGGTAAAAAAATAAATTGTGGTGGAATCCTAACACCATATTACAACTAGGGGCACCCCTCCCCTATGATTTTTTTTCCCATAAAACATGTTTTTTGAGGATCTCTTAAACTAGGGTTTTGCTCAGTGAGGCATAATGCAATTTCTAAACTAGGGGATTATTTTAAAGAACATTGTGTCGGGTGATTGTGGGTAGCGTGTTCACATTGACATTGGAAAAAAACACTTGTAGGAGGTTACATAACTCAGTTATGTTGCTCGATTTGGATTTTATGCTTTCCAACCAAATTTTCAATATGTCCATGAATGGCTTGAGGAGGTCAGTTGTAACTTGCAATAAAAAAACTAATAGGGCATAAATGAATGAAATTTTAGTTTTATTGGACTCTAAGAATTATATTACAACTAGGGGGACCCCTCCCCTTTGATTTAGTTGCCTGAAAAATAGTTTTTTCAAAGATCTATGAAACTAGCATTTTTCTTAGTAAGGCACAATGCAATTTTTGAACTTGGGGGTTGATTTTTAAGAACGTTGTGTCGGGTGATTATGGGTGGTATTGTGTTCACATGGGCCTTGTAAAAACATACTTTTTGGAGATTATGGAACTTAGCTATGCTACTCAGTTTGGATTTTGTGCCCCTGGACCAAATTGTCAATATGTCCCTAAATGGCTTGAGGAGGTGAGTTGCGACTCACCATAAAAATCTAATTGGGCCTCATATGGAAAACCATTATTTGCATTGGAATATCTGGGCACTAGATTACAGCTAGGGGTAACCCTCCCCTATGAGTCCATTTCCCAAAAAAACATTTGTTTGAGGATCTCCGGAACTAGGATTTTTCTTAGTAAGGCACAATTCAATTTTTGAACTAGGGGTGGATTTTGAAGAGCACTATGTTGGGTGATTATGGGTACTTTGGTCACATGGGACTTAGAAAAACACACTTTTTGGATATTTTGAAACTCAGTTATGTCACTTGTTTTGGATTTTATTCCCCCATACCAAATTGTCAATATGTCCCTGAATGGTTTGAGGACGCGAGTTGCAACTCACTATAAAAATCTAACCCATTCTTAGATAAGTGAGGAATCATATGACCCTTCACCTAATACAATATAACCCTCTATGCTTTGATATCCTTCTTGTTGTGAGATTCCAAAGTTGTCAGATCTGTTGGTGGAACAACTACTTTGTCCACTAACTAGGAAAGGTCATACTCTTTAAGTGCCAAATTTACTCTTTCTCTCTAATATAGAAAGTTGGATGCTCCATCCAATCTATCTTCAACTCTTAACCTTGTTTTTTCCATGCTTGAGACCTGATAAACTGCCTCGGAAAATTACCTACTGCTGGAAATTGCCCTTGTACTGACCTATAAACACTTATACATGCCTATCAAAATTGAACCCCGCATATGTATGCACCCTCCCTTAAGTAAAACCACGTATGTACACATATATGCTTACTATATCCTGCGTATATGTAATTGTGTCCAAACACCCATGTATGTACACGCTTTTTCCTTCTGCAACTTGCTTACAACTCCATAAAACTACAAAACCCATGTTTTGCCTCACTACGACTATCTCCTTGAAATATCTCCTTCAATTTACGCCTATTGTTTATGGATCTGTTAAGATCTCCTACAAATCTAATAGATATTCTATCAATTTCTATGGATATCATATATGGATTCCCTTCAGAGCATGCTCTTTGATACCATGTTGAAATCCTCTTTCTCCAACCCCTAGGTATCTTGTTATCTAGTGATTTCCTTAATGCAAATCAGATTAGTAGTTCAAAACAAAAATACACTACTGGAATATTCAACTCAAATAAAGATATCATAAGAAAACACTTGAAACCAAATCATGCACACATGAACACCAATAATTTTGGGTAGCTACCCCTAGAAAAATCCCATAGGGAAAACCAGTATTGAGGATTATTTTATTGTTCTAAAATTAGGGCTTCTATAATAGGGATAGTGGCCCACTGAGAGAAATACAACTGCAAACAAACATCAAAAAGTATGATCTATTGTACGACCTATATTTTCATGTTTTTATAGGTGTATGCACCTTTCCTTAAGAACCCTCATGCATATGTTCATGTCTACACTTATGCCCGCATGCACGACCTCAAGGACTGTACGAAAATATTTGTATGACGTGCCACTTTCATGTGGCGTCACATTGTTGAAACCCATGTGTGGCTTCCTTTGTTCTCTCTTCTACTTGACCTCATCTCTAGATGGAATTCCTTCTCCATCTATCCAAGATCTCCTTGAATCACAATCTATGATCCAACCCTCAAGTTTCATCAATTGTCTTCCTCCTTCACCCTAGCCTTGCTTTTATAACCTTGAGGTATAATATAACCCTAATCTCTAAAGTGATTGATGGTTGAGATTAATTCTCACCTTACTTGAGATCAATGGATAAAATTAAAATGCTAAATTTCAGTATTTCCTTAAATAGCTTAATTAATTCAAATAATTAATTAATAAAATAATTTTACTTTAATAATTCCTTAATTAAAGTAAATTCAAGGATACAAGTATTTTGACAATTTCCACACATCTAGACACGTATACCTGTGCATAAATATATGTCTAATTCTACCATGCATCAACAAAAACACTTTAGGTAGACCAACAACTATGTTTTGATTTGCCATTGACTACAGACTTCGAAAATTCAGGTGTCTCATTTGTTCATGCCAAATTCGAATTTGCTCATCATTGTGAGCAACAAACCTAGTCAATTCAGTGTTTGTTCAATCCATGTCACATAATTGATATATACTTTCCTTCGGGTCGAGAAACCCTTCGACGACAATCGACTGAATTTTCTCCAAATATTGAACAAAGAATTATCTAGCCTAAACTCTACAATATTACCTGTCTATGTTAACTGAGCAATAGGCAACAAATTGACACTGAGATTTGGCACATAATGAATGTCGAAAATTCTCCCTTGTTGACAAGAAACATCACTTTGACCGACAATATTGAGAGAAAAATCATTAGCAACATAAACCTTCTTCTCCTTGGCTTCGCTGAATAATGTGAAAAAAGAAGCATCCTTAGCCATATAATGAGTGCACCCAAAGTTGACTACACATTCATTTTATGTAGAATGAGACAAAAAGACATGATAAGTTCTAACTTGGAAGGTGAAATTATCAGTGGGTCAACAAATAACAGACATGTCTCCTTCAAGTTGTTTAATGTTCTCCTCTAAATCATCTCTCTTCTTGTAGTAGATTTTCTCCACATGTCCAGTATTTCCATACTATTGAAATTTCTTCCTCTTTTGACTTTGATGGTGTGCATCTATTTTCCCTTTAGGTTTGTGGTCGAGGCATCCAAGTCTCTATGTAGGGGTATCAAACCATCCTCTTTCCCTATTATTTGACTTGTCCTTTCCCTTGATCAAGTGAGCTTA
>JASDQU011404460.1:25383-42636 GCA_032191745.1 Picea mariana
GAAATTCCTTCACCAATGGAAGCAGGTAAAAGAATAATTAAAAGTTTAGAGCCTCCATGATATTAATTTAATAACAATCATCGTTATCTTGTATGCAATCAGAAAGGTCCAATTCAGATTTAATATATACTCAAGATCATATTCTTTAGCAACAAATTACCACAAAAACAATGACAGTAAAATCTCATTTCATAGTATAATGTGTCAAGCGATGATTGAATTGAAATGCAATAATAATTTCCATTTATGTACAACATGATTGTATATAAATGCAGGGAAAGTAAAAACTTATCACTCATCAAGAATTGACTTCATTACAAGCATTCAAATTTGTAAAATGTTAGACCATATTACAATTAAATAACTAGCAATAAAAATACCATGACCAATGAATGCTTGAGGATGATCTACAACAAATGGTGTCCCTCCTTCCTCTCACTTTCTAATCACAGAGACTTCACCGGTACCTTCCAACCAACACTAGGGGTACTCTTCTTCCCCCACAGCCCCCCGAGCCGCAAAGGGGCCACACACACACAAACCATAATTACTCTAGCTCCAAGCTTGTCTCGCAAGGTAAAGCCACGACTCTATATCAAGCTTGGTATCCCAACTCTCACAAGTAAAACACAATCAAAAATATTTTGGTAGCATAACTTTACCAATAACAAGTTTGATCCATTTCCCATCTAAACCATTTTTTTTTATAGAATTTTCCTCACTGACACATGTCCACATGCATAGTTAATCAACTTTTTAATTAAATAAATTAAGATTATTCACCCTCACACTTGGCACACTCTCCCCAAGTTGCACAAGTAATTACCAATTTATTTTAAATAAAATTCAATTTCCCTCACTTTTCCCAATGTGTTCCTACTTTCGTTCTCAGTTGTCCTTTTATTCCCCATATTCTCATTTAATGAATGTCTTCTAACTAAATCTTAGTTAGAGTTTGAATAAGAGTCTTCTTCTAGTTAGACTAGTGGTATCTAGACTCTAGATACCATTTTATATGCACACCTATTATCTCATACTTTATTTCTTTCTTATTTTAAAATTCCCTTTTAATATTTTCTTGCACGCATGTGCATTATATCAAATCTTTAGATTTATCTCTAATATTTTAATTTATTTAACATTTTATTTTAGTTCCCTAACTAAACTTAGAATTAAGCTTAGTCTTAGGATAGGATTAGACTTTTATTGGGATTTATAATTAATAAAATCACTCTTTAATTAATTATTTTAATTCGGCAAGGCCAATTTGATTACTGTTTTCTAGTCCACCTAGATTTATAGACTCAAGTTTTAATTATGCGATGTGCCCTTCAAGGTACGACTCCGTGCTCCAAGGGTGCCACTTGCCTTTGACTGGTTTTGGAAGTTTGTCCAACCCTTGGAGTAAACACTCCACTCGATCGACCTTGTGAGAGACTAAGGGCTTCTAAAGAATAAGGGATCAACCTTATTGCACACCCCTTAGAAATATTCATGAGCGATTGTCTCAATCTGCTGGTGCAGACCCCCTTACCTCCTAAGGGTTACGCGACCTCCCGATCAGGATATTCGATTATGGAGTCTGGTGACTCACTGAAACCTTATTGGTCTCATTTCGTGTTAAACACAGGTCCCCTCGGCTCCCTGCGCAGGCTTCTCGGCACCCGCGACCTTCCTTTTTGCAATCTACAAAAACCTTAGAGTATCGGGCGTTAGTGCCTTTTCTCTTGGCCCCTCCTCTGATGTGACCTTCGGCGATGACCATACAATTGTGGGGGCGACCACAAGCGGTTTGAAGTCAAACTACCTTTGGGCTCACAATTCTCCTCAAGCCTCCACGTATCTCCTTGGCGAAACTATGGTATGGATTGCGGCTCACCCTCAACTTTTTAAAGTTTATGCAACTCTTGTACTTGACATACGAGATGACCGTCGATCTCATGATATTGACGATGCTTCCAGATGGACGACTGAGATCTCTTTCTTGGAATCAACAGTCTAGAACTCTCTCTCTCCGATCGACGGTTGTGATCGATTCAGAATTCCAGACTTCAGAATTTTTGAATCTCAAACCTTGGTTTCCTTTGCAAAGAAATCTTTTAGACTGGAAGATATGCTGACACTTGTCCCCTTCAATCAACTGTTGTGATCTTTGCAGTTCTTCGGACTTCGGGGTTTTGAAATCTAAAACCTCACCTTCTTCAGTACTCCAATCTTTCGGAGCGGGTGATCTGCAGACAACTGTCCTCAAAATCAACGGTCCATATTCTACCTTGGGTGTTTGACCTTTCAACTCAAATCAATGGTCCTGAGACCCTCCACTCGATCAAAGGTTGAGATCTCCTCCGAATTTCAGACTTCAGATATTTCAAATCTCAAACTTCACCATTTCCCTAATGAATTTGTCCAAAGTCTATAATCCACTGACGCATGTTCACCTCAGATCAATGACTGAGGTTTACTTTAGGTATTTACTCAGAGTGTACGGATTCATGCCATTTCTCCCTTGAAAATGACAACTATGGATCGCTTTGGGACTTTACTCGAAGTTCTCAGATCTTCGCCACGTCTCCTCCAAATCCGATGGTTCAAATTCACTTCGGGTCTTCAAGCCTTCGGGATACGACGATCTCGGTTCTCAAACTAAAAATCCCACGAAACATTTCTCGTAGCTCGCGATTTGCTGACAAGTGTCTACTAACAGATCGATGGCTCTTGGCTCTTCAACTCTTCGGGCTTCGAGTGTTTCAACGCCTCACCTTGGCCTCCCTCTATATCTCATGACCTGTCGACATGTACCCCTTTGGATCTAACGGTCCAACTTTTCTTCGATTCTCTGTCTCTTTGCGCTTCGAGAATTTCAAGTTTCAAACTTTCTTCCTCCCGCGATCATGATATATGATGGTCCAGATTCACTCAATCGATCCAACAACTGATATTTCACTTCGGGAAGCCAGAATTCCGGACTTCGGGAAGTTCAAGTCTCAAATCTTGGTGGGTTCTTTCTCCTATGTGTGTGAAGCGTTAAAGCTCATGCACCTTGTCTTGAATCAGATGGTTGTTGATCCTTTGCACTATGATCCAATGACCACTGTCGCTCCTCCTCCTGAGCTTCTGATTTCTTTCGAATTAGAAAATTTTCTAAGTCTTCAAAGGTCTCTACCTTTGAACCTCTTACAAGTCCATCTCTCGAACTTAGACTACACTTATGGAAAGTGTTATCTTTCCTGATATTGGCCTTCATGAAGGTTTTTGATTCTCATGCACTCCTTGTGTTTTAGGGATTTTGATAAATCAGGTCTGAAGGATTTTTAAAAATAAATTCTTTCCTCCCTCTTGGCGTTCTCCTTTCACTCGATGCACACCTTGCAACCGATTCTTATGAAAGATTTGAATTCCTATGGACGACTGTGCACACCTTGCAACAATCACTTTTCACTCCTTGCAAAGGGAAAGTTTCATGCTATCTCTCCTGAGCTTCAGAACCGATACAGATCTCGTCAACGCACTCCTTGTGTTCTGTGTGCACACCTTGCACCACTTCAATCAGAAGAGAAACAATTGAAACTTATCCTAACATTCACAGTTCCATATGCTCATATCGAAATTCATTCATTCATTCATTCATGAAACACAATAACAGGGAATTGAAAATAATGTCCACACCATGCATTGGGTCATTTTTCCTCTGTTATATTCAAAAGTGAAAATGGCTATAACTATAATGAAAACAAAAACTGAAAACTCAGAAATCTCCTACTAAATTGCAGCTAGCCTGATTTGGGCATACATAACCTCTATTTATCTCAGAGGGTTCTTAGGGTTCCCCCCAACTACTTGTCTACTCCAAAACCTAACCTAACGACTATATTAGATCAGTCACATTCCAAAGAAGGAGTGGAAACTCCCACTTCGCTCACAATTTTTCAAGCGGGCTTCAAATATTTTCCCGACGTTGAGTTCAGGCGTGCTTCAATATCGCTGATTTTAGATGTGCTTCATAATATTCATCGAGCAACATTGAGATTCTGAAAAGATTCCCATGTACTGAGTTGTCCTGCTCCATGTGCTTGCCAATGATGCTCATGCATCATACTCCCCTTGACAAAAATTCATGGACTCCTGTCCATGGGATTCTGCACCGACTTTCCATGCTTCTGGATAGCAGCTTCATTTTCCCAACTGGCATCTTCTATTGGGTGTCCCTTCCACTTGACCAGATATTCAAAATAGGTCTTCATTCTGGTATTCTTGCCAATCCTCTGATCAACAATCTTCTTCATCTATGGTTTTTCTTCTATAGGCATTTTTTTCTCCCACTGAATCTTATCTTGATCTTCTGATCCCTCTATGTCATCTTTCCTGTAAGGATACAGGTCTGAAAAATTGAATATGGGTGATATGCCCACATCATCTAGCAGCTCAATCTCATAGGTGTTTGCATCAAACTTCCTCAATATCTTACATGGTCCTATCTTCTTCATCTTTAACTTGTTATATGTTCCCCTAGGTAACCTTTCTTTCCTGAGATGTGCCAGAATCTGATCTCCTACATCAAATTGAAGTTCCCTGCAATGTTGATCATCTCTGTGCTTTTACTCCTGGTTAGAACTCTGCAACTGTCCTTTGATTTGGCTATGGAGCTTCTTCATTTTTGCAGCAAAATCTTCTACTCCAACGCTCCTAATCTCATTCTTTTGCAAGTCTCTCAAATTAGATACTCCATTGGGTTGCATTCCATAGAATATTTGGAATGGTCTCTTTCCAGTACTCCTGTTTGGTGAGTCATTCTATGAAAATTTTGCTTGTGGCGGAATCTGATCCTACTGATTATGGTGCTCAATGACCAGGCTCCTCAATAAGTTTACCAAACTTCTATTTACCACCTCACTGTATCCATCTGTCTGAGGGTGATAAGCTGAGTTGAAGGACAAATCTGTCCCCAACTTCTTCCACAATGTTCTCCAAAAGTGACCAACAATTTTTGTGTCTCTATCCGAGACAATGCTTCTCGGTAGGCCGTGAAGTCTCACAACTTCCTTAGAAAACATATTTGCAACTTGTGTTGGATCACTAGTCTTCTGGCATGGGATAAAGTGTGCCATCTTTGAAAATCTATCCACCACCACAAATATGGAATCAAATCCTCTTTGCATTCATGGCAGTCCCAACACAAAATCTATGCTTATTGCATCCCAAGGCCTCTCTCGTATTGGCAATGGTTGATACATCCCAGTGTTATATCTTTTTCCTTTTGCATGTTGGAAGATTCTACATCTATTCACAAACTTTATCACTTATGTTATCATACCTGGCCAATAGTATGAACTGCTCAACTATGCAAACGCTTTATCTTGGCTGAAATGTCCAACCAATCCTCCATTATGATTTTCCTTCAAAAGGTTATCCCTCATTAAGAATTTTGGTATGCACAATTGATTTCCCTTGAACAACAGTCCCTCTTGAATCATATACTCTGTCCATTGGCTCCTGTCTCTCAGCACAGGATTTTCACATGCTTCATATGCTTCCTTGAAATCTACATCATCACAATACATGTCCTTAAGGTGTTCATACCCCAAGGTCTTCACCTGAAATTCCTATAGAATCAAACATCTCCTTCTTAATGCATCAAAAACTTTGTTAGCATTCCCAACAATATGTTTTATGAAAAAAGTAAAATTTTTCATAAACTCAACCCACTTTTCATGCCTCTGATTCAATTTTTCCTATCTGGTTATGAATTGTAAATCTTGGTTATCGCTATACAAGACAAATTCCTATGGGACAAGGTAATGTCTCCACTTCTTCAAGGATTGAACTATGGCATAAAACTCCTTATCATACGTGGAGTATTTTATCTTGGTCGCATTCAAATTTTCACTGAAATAGGCAACAAGTCTATTATCTTGACTCAAAACTGCTCCAATTGCAACTCCACTTGCATCATATCTCACCTGAAATATTTTTCCAAAATTCAGCAAGACCAAAATTGGTCGTTCTATTATTTTCTCCTTCAATATATTGAAGCTCCTTTCGACCTCCTCTGTCCATTTAAAATACTTGTGCTTCTTCTTCACCGTATCCATCATTGATGCACAAATTCCACTAAATTCTTTTATGAACTTCCTATAGAAACTTGCTAGTCCATGGAAGCTCCTTACCTCAAACATAATTTTTGGTGACGACCATTCTTTGATTGATTTCACCTTCTCTGGATCCATCTTCATTTCATTTGAAGAGATCACAAAACCCAAGTAAATGAGTCATGTCTTCATAAAAGAGGACTTATTTAGATTTATCAACAACTTCTCCTGATGTAGTCTCCTCATCACTAGTGTCAGGTGCCTCAAATGCTCCTCTTTAGTCTTGCTAAAGATCATTATATCATCCAGATATACAACCACAAACTTGTCAATGAAATCTTTCAGTATTTCATTCATCAACGTCATAAAAGTACTCGTGACATTTGTTAAGCCAAATGGAATAACAAGCCACTCATACAAACCTTCATTTGTCTTGAAAGTTTTCTTCCGCTCATCACCTTATCTCATTCTAATCTGGTGATATCCACTTTTCAAATCTATTTTAGAAAATAAATTTGCTCCACTTAAACAGTCCATTAAATCATCCATTCTTGGTAAAGGAAATCTATACCTGATCGTGATCTTGTTAATGGCTCTCGATTCTATACACATTCTCCATCCTCCGTCCTTCTTTGGACTCAACATAATTGGTACTGCGTATGGACTCAATCTCTCTCTGACCAAACCCTTGTCTAACAATTCCTGGACTTGGTTCTTCACTTCCTCATTCTCTCAAGGTGTCATTCTATATGCTTCTTTGTTTGGCAGACTTTCTCCTGGTATCAAGTCAATATGGTGGTTGATTCTTCTGATGGGTGGCAGTGAGTTAGGCAACTCATCCACCACTATGTCAGCAAAATTATCCAACAACTCTTGAACTTATTCAAGCAAATCATCCATCGAAGTACTTGTAAGGATAAATCTGGATTTCCTCACCATAGCGAACTGCATCTCTTGTTCTTTCTTGACTTCTTTCAGGAGATCCTTCCCACTCATGAGAAGTATGCTTGTGTTGGCTTCCTCTTTCACTTTCTTCTCCTCTATTGGTAGTAGCATGTGTGTTCTATCATTATTCTCCAAGGTGTATGTATTCTTCCTCCCAGTATGAATGGAATTCCTGTCAAACTACCATGGTATTCCCAACAAAATATGGCATACATCCATGGGAATTACACCACATAGAATTTCATCTCTATATCCTCCTATCTTAAATTCAACAAAGCATTGTTTAGTAACCATTACCTGGTGTCCTTTCTGCAACCATGAGACTTTGTATGGCTTCAGATGGGTAGTTGTCTCCAACTCTAATTTCTCCACCATCTCTGTGGATACTAAATTATCAGTGCTTCCACTGTCGATTATCACCTTGCATACTCTCTCTTTAGTCTTGCAAGCTGGTCTGAAGATATTGTTCCTCTACACTGGATTTTCAACTTCTGCCTCTGGTTTTAAGAGAACCTTCCTCAGCATCAGGGATCTTCTATCCTCTTCTCCTTCTACTTCAAAATTCCCTCTATGTGCTTCCGAAATGTGAGCTTCACCTCCTCCTTATTTATTTTTCTTGGGACGCTCCCAAGACATGTTCCCTATCTTTCCATGGGCATAACATCTTACTTCTCCTCCTCCTGTTCTTCCTCTTCCTCTAGAAGAACTTCTCCCACCACCCTGTCTTCCTTGGTAACTTTCTCCTCTTTCCAAGTGACTGTGTGGTTTCTCAACCCCGTCCTTAGACTTATGTGACTTGTCATGGGTAACTCTCTTACTTTTGTTTGGGGTTGGGCTTTTACCTCTTCCTCACTGGATTTTTTTTCTGGCCAACTTCTCCTTTGCCTTTAGTGCAAACTAATAAGCATCCTCCAATGTCCTTACTGAAATCATGTTGATCTCATCCTGGATTTCATATCTCAGGCCATTTATATATCTGGAAATTTTTTCTTCATCTCTCTCCCTTTGTCCAGTTCTGATGTTCAGTCTGTGTAACTCTTCTGTGTACTCCTTAACTGTCATCCTCTTCTGTCTTAGGTTCTGCATCTTCCTGAACAGATTGATTTGATAATATTTTTGCATGAACTTAGCCTCCAACTTGGCTACCATTCTGTCCCAATTCTTTATCTTATGTTTTCCTTTGCTTGTCCTCTCAGCCTGCAGTTCATCCCACCACAACGTTGCATGTCCTTTTATCCTAGTGACAACTTGTTTCACAATTTTCTCTTCATCGATCTCTTCATAGTCGAAATGTTTTTCCATGGATCTTACCCAATATAGTAGCTCTTCAGCATTCAAATTTCCCTCATACATTCAGACCTCTATCTTGGATCTGTCTCCCAATATGGAAACTACTCTCAGTAAGTGTTCTTCATAAACNACTCATTTCCTCAGTGGCATTGTTTTGACTGTCTGTCACACACAGAGTACAACTCTAAGTTCTTTTTGTCTCCTTTTCTTTTGCTATTTTCTACAAGCAAAACTTCACTCTGATACCACTTGTTGCAGACCCCCTTCCCTCCTAAGGGATATGCAACCTCCTGGTCAATATCTTCAATTCTGGAGTCTGGTGACTCACTAAAGTCTTATTGGTCTCATTTCGTGTTAAACATAGTTCCCCTCGGCTCCCTATGTAGGCTTCTCGACACCTGCAACCTTCCTTTTCGTGCTCTATGAAAACCTCAGAGTATCGGGAATTAGCACCTTTTCTCTCATCCCCTCCTCCGATGTGACATTGGGTGATGACCACGCGATTGTGGGTGCAGACACAAGCAGTTTTAATTCAAACTACCTGTGTGCCCGCAATTCTCCTCGAGCCTCCACATGTCTCCCTGGCGAAACGGTATGGATTGCGAACCGCCATCAACTTTTTAAAGTCCATGCAACACATGTCCCCAAAATGCGAGATGACCGTTGATATCACTATCTTGACGACGCTTCTAGATGGTCAACTGAGATATCTTCCTTGGAATCAATAGTCTGGACCTCCCTCTCTCCAATCGATGACTATGATCGATTCAGAATTCCAGACTTCGAAATTTTCAAATCTCAAACCTTGGTTCCCTTTGCAGAGAAATATTCTGGAGTGGAAGATCTGTTGACACTTTTCCCCTTCAATCAATGGATTCAATCTTTGCGGTTCTATGGACTTCGAGGTTTTAAAATCTTGAACCTCTCCTTCTTCCATACTCCAATCTTCCGGAGCGGGTGATCTGCAGACACCTGTCCTCACAATCAATGGTGCAGCTTCTACCTTGGGTGTTTGACCTTTCAACCCAGATCAATGGTCCTGAGACCCTCCTATCGATCAATGGTCGAGATCTCCTTCGAGTTTCAGACTTCGAAGATTTCAAATCTCAAACTTCACCCTTTCCCCAATGACTTTATCCGAAGGCCATAATCCACTTACGCGTGTTCACCTTGGATCAACGACTGAGGTTTACTTTGGGTCTTTACCAGGAGTGCATAGATTCATGCCACATCTCCCCTGAATCTGATGACTATAGATCACTTCGGGACTTTACTCAGAGTTCTCAGATCTTCGCCACATCTCCTCCATATCCGATGGCTCAGATTCACTTTGGGTCTTCAGGATTAAGCGATCTCAGTTCTCAAACTGAAAATCCCATGAAAAAATTCCCAGAGCTCGCGATCTGCTGACAAGTGTCTACTGACATATCAAAGGCTCTCGACTCTTCAACTCTTCGAGCTTTGGGTGTTTCAATGCCTTCCCTTGTCCTCCCTCTAGATCTCATGACCCATCGACATGTACCCCTATGGATCTAATGGTCTAGCTTTGCTTTTTCTCTTCGACTCTTCACGCTTTAGGAATTTCAAGTTTCAAACTTGCTTCCTCCTGAGCTCACAATATCTGACGTTCCAGATTCACTTGATTGATCCAATGAATGAAATTTCACTTCGAGAATCTGGAATTCTGAACTTCGGGAAGTTCAAGTCTCAAATCTTGGTGGGTTCTTTCTCCTGTGTGTGTGAAGTGTTAAAGCTCGTGCACCTTTTCTTGAATCAAACAGTTGTTTATCCTTCACGCTGTGATCCAATGACCATTGTTTCTCCTCCTCCCGAGCTTCTGATTTCTTTTGACTTAGAAAATTTTCTAAGTCTTCAAAGGTCTCTACCTTTGAACCTCTTGCGAGTCCATCTCTCGGACTTCGAATACACTTCTAGAAATCGTTATCTCTCCTAAGCTTTCCCTTCATGAAGGTTTTGATTTCCCACACACTTCTTACATTTTGGGGATTTCGATAACTCAGGTTCGAGGATTTCTGAAAAAAAAAATATTCCCTCCCTCCTGGCATTCTCCTTTCGCTCAGCGCACACCTTGCAACCGATTCTTACGCAAGATTTGAATTCCTGCGGATGATTGTGCACACCTTGCAATATTCACTTTGCAGTCCTTGCAAAGGGAAAGTTTCATGCTATCTCTTATGATATTTGGAACCGAAACAGATCCCATCAACGCACTCCTTGCGTTCTATGTGCAAACCTTGCACCACTCCAATAAGAAGAGAAACAATTGAAACTTATCCTAACATTCACAGTTCCATATACTCATAACAAAATTCATTCATTCATGAAACACAATAACATGGAATTGCAAACAATTTCCACACCATGCATTGGGTCAATTTTCCTCTGTTATATTCAAAAGTGAAAATGGCTACAACTATAATCAAAACAAAAACTGAAAACTTAGAAATATCCTACTAACTTGCACCTAGCCTCATTTGGGCGTACATAACCTTTATTTATCTCAGAGGGTTCTTAGGGTTCCCCCCGACTACTTGTCTACTGCAAAACCTAACCTAACGACTATCTTAGATCAGTCACATTCCAAAGAAGGAGTGGAAAATACCACTTCGCTCGCAATTGTTCAAGCATGCTTCAAATATTTTCCTGGCACTGAGTTCAGGAATGCTTCAAAATTGTTGAGTTCAGACGTGCTTTATAATATTCACCAACACTGTCAGCATTGAGATTTCGAAAATATTCCCATGCGCTGAGTGGTCCTACTCCACGTGCTTGCCAATGATTCTCCTACATCATATGCCATCATGACACCATGGACCTCTCGAAATAGGTAATCGTTAATCTACAATTCGATCCATGACAGGAGCTCTAGTGGACTGTGATAGGGACTTTGCCACACCTCTCCCTCAATGTCCGATTTTTCTGTGCATGGCCCCTTTACTCCTTATGTGAGTCAGAATAGAAAGCATCGTCAGCCTGCATCCATTGACAAAACACCGTCAATGATCCATACAAAAAATCGTACTATAATCAATCATATGTCACATATGCATAAAATGAAATACTCAAACAAAATACAATCCACTCCCTGACTCAATCCAGTGTCCAAGGAGGTCCATTGATGACATCGACATCCATAATTTGTCAAGTGTCTTGAACACTCAGGTAAACTCGTCAATAGCATCTGTTAATACATACATATCAAATAAGTCACAATACATCATCATCATCATCATCATCATGTGCAATCCATAATCGAAACCAAATCACAAGGTACAATAACCGGATCACTTGCACGCAAGTGTCCTCAAAGAATAAGTCAATAAAAGTGTGATCAGTAGAGCAAGATGTTACATACAACCCCTCTTGTTTTAAAATTCATCCTTAAGTTTGTATAGTATATAAATGAAAGTAAATAAAAGTATCTGACATAGATCTATATGTCTAATCTATCCAAACAAGTAAGGAAACTATTGACATATATCATATGAGTCCTCCCAGGTAGTTGAGTGTGGGCTATAGTTGTCCCATTGGACCTTGACCTGATCAACTATTCGATGTCATAGCTATCGAATGCGATGGTCCAGAATGTGGATTGGTTCCACCATGAGAGCACCCTCATCCAACACCCAGAAAGAACACATGTCCAAACGTATGTGTAGGATCAATATTACAATGTCTCAAATCAGATACATTGAACACATCGTGTATACGCCTTAAAGAATCAATCAAGGATAATTGATAATCCATTGGTCCTTTACTTTCCACAACTTTATTGAACTCTTTTGTGCTTTATTCACAAGAAAAAATTTTCGCCAATTTCATAATAGATATCAATGTGATGCATATCAACATAACTCTTTTTTCGATCCTGAGCTTCCTTAATCCTTTGTATTAATGATTGAATTTATCCTTCTATTTCTTGGATCACTTTCGGTCCTTCCAAGACCTTATCCTCAAGTTGATCCCAAACTCAATGGCGTCTGACATGGTCTCCCGTAAATAAACTCAAAGATGCCATTTTAGTTGTACTCTGGTAACTATTAGTGTATGAAAATCTATCGGTGGCAAGAAGTCTTCCCAACATTTATGTTGGTTCATTACATACATACACAATATATCTTCCAAATATGGTTTGGTCTTTTTTTTTGTCTGTCTATCTCTATTTGATAAGATGTGATAAAGTTTAGTTGTGTTCCCAAGGCCTATGGGAAATTGGTCCAAACCATCTTGTAAACATCGATCTTCGATCAGATATGATCCTTCTTGGTATACCATGTAATATCACAATTTAGTTGACACAAACTCTAGCTATGTCCAGCGCCTGATATGTTGTACGTACAGGAATAAAGTGTGCACTCTTCGTCAAAGTGTCAACTACCACGAAAATCGATTCATTTCTCCTTGTCATCAGTGGAAATCCATCAATAATGTCTTTCGAAATGACTTCCCATTTTGATTTTGAATTTATGTGTGGTTGTAATAATCCTACCGGATGTCTATGTGTGTCTTTCACTTGCTGACATTATAGACATCTCTCCATGTAACTAACTATGCCTTCTTTCATTCCCTTCCACAAGAATGAAGGCTTAAGGTATGCCTTCATCTTCGTGACTACCGGATGAGCCATGTACACTGCTCTATGAGCTTCGATCAAGATCAAACTTCTTAATTTATCGTTAGGTGGTACATAAATTCTTCCATTAAATCTCAACAATCCATTGTTGTCTAACGAATAACCTTGAAACTTTGGTACCATCATGGTATTTTGTCCAATACTTTCCTTAACTTCTTTATACTAGTCATCATCGATCCATAAAGTTAGAATATTTTCTCAAAGATTCATCATAAGAGGTATTACCGAGAACATGCATGGTCTCTGACTCAATGCATCTGCCACTTTGTTTTCTATACCTTTTATGTAAGTAATCTTGAAGTCGCATTCTCTAGTAATTCTGACCAATGCCTCTGTCGTGCGTTCAAGTCACTCTACGTAAATACATGTGGCAATCCACAATGTTTTGTCATTAATTTGAGTTTTTGTCCAATCAGATAGTGTCTCCAAACTCTCAAGGCATATACATTTGCCAATAACTCCAAATCATGCGTTGTGTATTTCTCCTCCTGATTTCTCAATTTCCTTGAAATGTAAGCGATCACTTGACTGTATTACATCAAAACTCCACCTAAACCTTCCTTGGATGCATCTATGCATACCAATAATTCCTTGCCCATGTCAGGGAATTTTAGTATCGGTGTTGTTGTCAATAACTCCTTGAGCCTTTGAAATGCTTCCACGCATTTCGCGGTCCATACAAACTTTTGGTTTTTTTTTGCAATTCCATGATTGGATTTCCTATCTTCAAAAAACCTTCTATGAATCATCGGTAATATCCTGCTAAACCCATAAAGATACATACTTCTTGTACGCTTTTCGGTGCAGGACATTCCATAATAGCCTCTACTTTCGTTGTATCCACAATGATACCTTCACTAGATATGATATGTCCGAAGTAATGGATATTTGATTGGTAAAAAGAACATTTCGATAGTTTCCTATACAATTTGTCTTCTCGTAGACACTGTAGTACTAATATTAAATGTTTGTCATGTTCTTCTTTCATCTAAGAATAAATCCATATGTCATCAATAAATATTGAACAAACTTGTCCAAGTATTCGCGAAACACCCCATTCATCAAGCTAATGAATACCCCTTGGGAATTCGTCAATGTAAACGATAAGACTCTAAACTCATAGCATCTGAACCTCGTCTTAAAAGTGGTCTTAGGGATATCTTCCTCTTTAATCCATAATTGGTGATATCTTGATCTCAAGTCAATATTCAAAAACACCTTCTCTCTTTTCATCTGATCAAACAAATCATCTCTTCTTGACAACGGATATTGGTTCTTGATCGTCGCTTTGTTCAATTGACGGTAGTCAATAAAAAGTCTCCACAATCCATCTTTCTTTCTTATGAAAATAACTGGCACACCCCAAGGTGATACACTTGTACGTATGAGTCCTAAGTCCAATAATTCCTTCAATTTCATTTTCAACTCCTACAATTTAGGCATTGACATCCAATAAGGCGTTCTTTCTATCGATTCAGTTCCAGGATTCAAATCTATTGTAAACTCTAACTCTTGTTCGGGCGGTGAACTTGGAACTCTTCTGGTAACACGTTTGCAAACTCTTGAACTATGATAAGGTTTTCTAATCCTTCCACCTCAACCTTTTCATTTAGTGCTAAGATTTCATATAACTTACATCCTTTGCGCATGATCTTCTGTAGTTATAGGGAAGAAATAAACCTCAAGGACACCCATTGGTTCCTTCCTACAATCACCCTACTCTGTCCCAAATCATCTGTCAGACTTAATCATTTCATCTTACAGTTGAGTATCGCGTCATGTGATTCCAACCAAACCATACCGATCACTATGTCATAAGATCCTAATATCATGACATATAGTTTGGCCTTCATTACAAAATCTCCCAAGTTAATGCTACAATTTATAACCTTTCCTCCAACCTTTTGTTTATCACCCAAATCTATTTCTACGTATATGAACTCGTCCTTCTCAACTACCTTTACCTTAATTCTCTTTATCA
The DNA here is from genome assembly GCA_032191745.1 of Picea mariana. NCBI lineage: Eukaryota > Viridiplantae > Streptophyta > Pinopsida > Pinales > Pinaceae > Picea > Picea mariana. Next base: position 40,340 of record JASDQU011404460.1, read on the forward strand.
CACTAGAGATAAATCTATCTGTAGCACCTAACTCTATCAAAATACTAAAAGTTTGGTCAGTGATTGTACCTGAAGTCTTGATCACAGTGGACTAGTGATCGGCCTGGCGGTTGTTCATTGCTACATGAATCTTGTGAGCCTTGCCCAAATCTCCAACTGTAGTGGATCCTATTGATATAAGCACTATGTCCTTCTCAATGGGATAGTCTCACTGGTAATGTGTCTCTCCACATGTCCAACATCCAGTCTTCGGTCAAGTACTCCTAGTTCCCAAATTAGAAGTTGTTGGCCTAGCAGTCTATGACCCTAGTTTATTCTACTGAACAGGCCTAAACTATTGCTGGCGACGTTTCTTCTGGTGTGGTCCTATGTAAGGAGTCTGTCATCGTGGTGTTGTGAACATAGGGCCTCTAGGAATATCTTGATGTCTTGAAGTTTGTTTGGCTGGTGTCTGATGCTGTTGCGCTCTTGATGTCGTCTGTCCAGTCGATCTAGAAGGAGTCCTATCCTGACCCCTGTTGGTCATCTCTTCCTCAGCTATGAGGGCCTTTTGCATTGCATCATGCAATGAATGAGGTATTATAATCCTCACCTTTTCATGGATGTTGAAGTTAATTTAATACACAAACTTGTTGACCTTTAAATTCTTCGTATTCAGATGTGGAGCATACCTAAGTAGCTCCATGAATCTAGCCTAATACTTTGGCACCGTACAACCACTTTGTCGTAATCCATTGAACTCATTAAGTTTATTATCAATGAATCCCTCAGAAAAATACCTCTCCCTGAACCGTTCCTCGAACAACTCCCATGACACGTCCTCCATGGCCATGTTTAGTTGAGGTAGGAGTGTCTTCCACCATATAAGAGCACTCCCCTTTAGTTGAAATACCACTATGCATACTTTCATGTTGGAGGTGTAATAATGAAGTGTGAAGCACTTCGCCATGTTCTCCAACCATGCCTCTGTGGTTGATCCATTCACGACTCCAATGAACTCAAGAAACTTAACTTTCTCAAGTTCTCTGAGTACACTACTGCTAACCATTGGAGGGATTTTTGAACCCTCATTAGGTATAGACTTCTTTCCCTCATCCTGATCAATACGACTGATAAAGGCCTCTAACATCCTCTGAAAGGATCGCATCATACCTACCACATCTCCCACATCGACCTACTCCTCCTCAATAGTCTGCTCATCTCCCTAAGGCGTAAATTCCTATGGTGTGGATACACTTGGAGGAGGCATACCTTGTCTCCCTGCACTATGATGTCTACTCATCCGACGTCCTCTAACCATGATTTTCGCATAGACAATTTTCAATAATTCTTAGTGATATATGTATAATCATTTAATTTTAACACAGTGGAAGTCGTAATGGTCTAATGGTGCAGGGTTGAACCTACTCTGATACCATATGTAATGACCCCTCTGTTACAACAACAATTAGTGAGTACAAAATAGGTAAATAACTTTTTTTTAAACAAACGTTAGTACAAGTGAAAATGTGTCAGCATATATTAATAACTACACCAACAATCTCATCAAATTAAACTGAAGCAACATCACTATTCTTCAATCCACCATATCATGTAAAGATAACATAAGTAAGCTACCCGCCCAACCTATCCTGCAAGGTTAGGACCTCCAAGACACATAATCAACACTCAAGTCTAGGATTCATCCAATTGATTTTGACCATTTAAGGTCTCAGGACTGGTGACTGTTATGAGGAACAAGGAAGTATCTAAATCCCATTAATACAAACATACATCACAATTCAAGACTATAATTATCAACATACATAACCATCAATTCATCATAGTGCAAAATAATAATCCACCCTACTTAATCAATCTTTCAAGCAATGCTTAAGTGTGAATTCGAATAAGAGAATAATACATAAATATTAATAAGAACCACATTAGCATAAGTACAATATTAGTAGCAGAGAGAGATCTATTTCTAATCATCATTAGTGGTTTGTTAAGGTCTAATTGATTCAAGGACAAGCATCATTTATCAAGTTCTTCAAGCTTCTTAACAAAATACAATCCCCAAGTAGCTCAACTATATATCTTAAAACAAGATAAACCTTATTTAAGAATAAGTAAGTAATTCAAATACTAGTTTACATTTCCATTTTTAAAACCCCATAAGAAGATTAAATCCTCTTGAAGAAAAACATAAGGGTTTCAATACCTCTTTAAGTACTCTTTTTAAGCTATAAGAAATCAATCATAAAAGAAAAAAGAATTCAAGTTTCTTGCATATCCATTAAAAATAAATTAAGAGG
>JASDQU011404460.1:50278-61252 GCA_032191745.1 Picea mariana
TATATATATATATATATATATATATATATTTGTGTGGGGAAAATATTCCCATTCTCATTTTTTTACATTTCCCTTTAATAACAAAGAGGGATTAATTTGGTATAAATTACATGATTAAGGGGTGACCATTTATACAAATTTCTCTAAAACTTACATCTTGTCTCCTATGTTTGTTATGCTTAATAAACCATGAGAGATTACAGGATGGGAGAATAATTTATAGAAACTCTAATTTTTATCACATCATCAGTGATAATTATATTTGAAGAGTCTCAATAATTTGCAATTAATTGATATAACAATTATTGAGGAGTTTCTAAAGTTCACATCAATATGCTTTAAGAGTAAATTTTTTAATTGATATGTCCCTTTCTACAAGTCAATTATAATCCACCAAATTGGCCCTTCAACATATTAAACAATACCTATAAATACCATAATAAATATGAACTAAAACATGTTTATAAAATATTACTAAAGCACATGTATAAAATATTACTAAAACATATGTACAAAATATAAAAAATAAGTTATTTTAAAGATATTTGGATATTAATCAAAAGACATAATAATAATAGGTTAAACATACATTTTATAAATTTCGCTCTTTTGATATTAAATTACATATTTAAGGGTTTGATCTACTAATATTTATTCTATGTCAATTTCTACACATAAACAAGCAAGGTGTTTTATAGAACTTTGAAAATATTTCTTGCTTCATCTAATAAAATGGCACATGAAAGTTTGTTTTTGAAAGGAACTGAAATCTCCAAATTCAAATAACTTTTTCTCTATGATTTAATTTTCTTAAAATTGAGAAAGACCCAAAAAGAGTGTCATTTCTAATTTTTGTAATAATTGTTTAATAATGATATAAGGGTTAGGAACAACGTGGTCCGTGTTGTTTAGATAATTTGAAAAATAAATTAAATGCATTTTGTTTCAATATAATTTCATAAAGAACTTAAATCCATCTCACAATAATTATTATATATCTGTAACGACCCCTCCTTTATGATTAGGAAAAGCGAAGCACAATAGGTAAAAAAAAAACTACATTAGGAAAATAGCGTCAACACACAATTCAACAACGCATAATCAAATGACATCATAATAAAAGAAATACATGTGACTCATCGTCGAAATCAAATAACGTCGCTACCAACACATCAACATAATTCGTAACGACACATATCAACACGTCATCAAATTTAGATAACAACACATAATCAACAAGCATCATATATGGCGACGCAATATCAACTCATCACGATCAACTGGAATCATCAATACTTTTAATTTCTCAACTCATCATATAAAATAACTATCAGATAACACAAGGATAACATGAGATAAAATAACGATAACATAAAGTTAACATAAATATGACATAAAGATACTACCCGCCCAACCTACCCTGCAAGGTTAGGACCTCCAAGACAGATAAACAATGCTCAAGCCCATGATTCATCTGATTGATTTTGACCATTTAAGGTCTCAGGGCTAGAAATTGTTCTGAGGAACAAGGAGGTGTCTACATCCCACTAACACAATCAAGTCCAAAACCAGCTAGCTATATCAACAACATCAATGATAATGAATGACACAATAGTGTTCTAATAACCAATCGCACATCACATAAAATCCAAGGCGCAAGAAAATTTAACTACTAAATCAATCATACAACAACATAAGATAAGGCACAAAACATTCAACTTTATTTTAGTTTCAAGGAGAAAAAGAAGACATCTACTTTACTTCAAGGCACACGATTAATAAATTACTGAAGTCAACCATAAATCAACATTATTCCAAGGTGCACGTATGATCTAAATATTGAATTAAACATAATCAACATCATTACCATGCACACAATTAATATAAACACTTAGGAAATCACACATCAAAATTTTTACAAGCATGTGAGTAATTCAGAAGGCGTAAACCTTTATGCATCATCAAGGTCCATTAAGCAATGCAATCTAACTACTGACAATCATGCATCAATGGTACTTAATGGCGCAAGGTAATTTAATCACTTTATCATTCAAGTCAATCATTAACCATGGTGCAAGAGGTAAACTACACACCTAACCATTCATACATTTCTTTAAACATGGTGCAAACAAATTATCAATTAAATTTAAGGCGCAAGGGGCTCTAATCTATTAATTTTGGGTCGCAAAGGAATAACTACAAGGAAATCACACATCTACTTTATTCAAGGTGCGCAAGCAAATTTAGTTGTGAATCTAATCAATATCCAATTCAAGTACTAAAGTTTAGAACTATAACTAAGTTCAAAATTAAATCATTCAAATTAAATATTCCTCAGATGTGGCTAGTGTGGGCGCACTTCATTGATTTCAATGAAACAATCTCTTATGACCTTGACTTTATGTCTAATTATTTTGACATGATATGATTCCCCACTGTACCTTTTTAAGAACAATCTCTAAAAAGAAACCTTAAAATAATAGTAGATTCAAGGGAAAATAAACTAACCATAATCAATTCATCATTAGTCAATGTCATCTCTATGGGTTGGGTTTTTTATATGAACATTTATTAAATATAATGTTTATTTGTTTTTTAAATAAACCACATAAAGAAATCTTCTAGATTTTTAATAGATCCTCCAAATTCAATAGATTGAAAAAATGATTACACTTTTAACTTGGAGTGATCCCATGGCATGCATTTGTACTAATTATATTCAAGTGTAATTAGTCCAACGTAGAGTTAAAGAAAAAATTACTATGTGAAGGTTCCAACGCTGAGGTAAGGGAAAATTTGTTGTGTGATAATCTGAAATTTGTTGAGTAACCAAATCGCAGAGAATAAAGGAATGCAAAAGTTATAAATTTGAGAGAATCGCAGGGATATATCTCCCCCCAAAAAATGCAGAGAAAGGAAATAAAACGCTAGGAGTTTCCCATGCTAAACTCAGAGAAAAGCAAGGGAATAAAATCTCTAGAAAGGAAACAAATCTGGAAGACATTAGGTGTTAGATGCAGAAATGAATCCAAGAACTAAAAATGCTAGGAAGAACTCTAAATTTGGGCAAAAATTGATTTCCAATCACAGAGACAAGCAAGGGAACAATCGTAGGGATCTAGAACCCATAAAGTCACATAGGTTGCATGCTGAGCACATGGATTTAAAAGGAAAATTACAGAGGTGAGGCACCCCTAAAATCACAGATATTTGCATGCTAAACCCGGGGATTTGAAAAGGAAAAACGTTGGGATATTTTACCCATACCAGTCACTGAGAAAAAAGGGAAAAATCGTTGAGTAAAGAGGTAAAAACTCTAGGCGAAATCCAATTAAATTCATAGTGTAACAGTGGTAAAATCGTTGAGTGTAAGTGGTAAAAATGTTGGGCGAAATCCAAGTAAATTCACAGAGAAGATTACAACAAAAATGCATTGAGTATTAAAGGAAATCAGAGAGAACATTAGCATATGAAACACCTGATGGTCATGGAAAATCGCAGATAAAAAGAGACAATAAACACATAGAATAATGTCGAAAAATTATAGAAGCGATTATAGTCAAAACATTGAGCAAATTGGAGACCATTCATTGTGTAACAAAGGTTAAAAATAATCGATGAGCATTAGATACAATCGTTGGGTAATAAGTTAAAAATAATCGATGAGCAATGGATACAATCGATGGGTAACAAGTTAAACATAATCGATAAGCATTAGATACAATTGTTGGGTAACAAGTTAAAAATAATTGTTGAGCAATGGATACAATCGTTGGGTAACAAGGAAATCGCAGAGGTTTAAAGAGACCCAATCGTTGGGAAAAAATCAACAAGATCGTTGGACAAGGGTAACAAAAATCACTAGGCAAAGTGCAACAGAAAATGCAGAGATTGTACGGAATAAAAATGCTGAGAATACCCCCAAAATATATATACAATAAACACTTAATGCATTGAAACTTCAAATGAAAATAAAATAAAAAGTTAGTACATTGCAACTCAAATGAAATATCATGACCGAAGGAGAGAATTCAAAGATATTCCCCTACACTTGCACTCTTTGCAACTCCTCGCTTGCTACCCATGCAGACTTCACCGGTACCTCCCATCCAACTCTAGGGGTACTCTTCTTCCCCCTTATCCCATCGAGCTACAAAGGGGCCACGCAAAAACACAACCAGATTACTCTAGCTCCCAACTCACCTCGCAAGGTAGAGCCACCTCTCTCTCTTTCTCTCTCTCAAGTTGGGTATTCCAACTCTCACAAGTAAAACCAGTCATAAATTTTGCAGCATAACCTTACTCATAACCAATCTCATCCCCTTCCTCCTCTCAGCCATTTTTTTTGTAGAATTTTTCTTAGTGACAACTTTTCATTTGCACATTTAATTTGTTTTTTTAATAAATTAATTAGGAATTATTTCCCCCATACACTTGTCACTTGTTCCCTTAGTTGCACAGTTGAGTCTCAGTATTGACACCTCTATTACCCTATATTATCTATGTTCGAGTCAATTTTACCTATGCTATGTGTATCTAATTGATTGTTTCCTCCATAAATACACTTGATTACCTTGTTCATGTGCATAAGGGGTAAATTATGATTAAGGAATGATTTGTTTAATTTTCTTGAGTTAATTCGATTAAATGTTTGATTTTGTATGATCCTAATCGTTTGACTCCTAAGCAGTTTTGATCCGGTACCCAAAGCTCCACCTATGTTGGTACTTCACACTTTGTGCTATTCTAGTACCAATTCATGCAAGTAATTTGGTACTCAGGATTGTGACTGTGTGTATTCCGGTACTAAACAGTTACCTACATGATTTCCGCACCAACATTCTGGTACTGGATTTTCTCCTCGATTTTTGGGAATATGAAGATGAATTTAGGGACATGGGTTCTTTCCCGAGTGGTCTTTTCATTAGGATTCGTGAGCCAAAATCCAAATATCTCACATGTATGGACTTCCAGCTCAGGGGGAACGATTCGTCCTAAATTATTGCCAATTTTCTAGAAATTCCAGGATCATGCCCAGATTCATGGGAAATACATTTCATTGATTATATAAGTGGTTGTACTCGACCTCCATTGATGGAAAATGGTTTTGCTTTGTATGTATTGTCTAGATCCAAATTTGTAATGTAAAAATCATATAAATTGAGTGATGACTCTAAGCCAAAGGAGAGGAATTAGTATGTTGCAAATTGGATTTCTGGACCAACTCTTTTTGTAAATTTATTTGCTGAAGATCAATGGAAGTTTGAATTCAAGGATCCTATGTGTCTCTTAGCATTTATCATCTGCTGATCTAAAATCTTCCATGTTGGCATCAACAAGGGCCACCGATCCAGCTTGGTAAGCTCATTGTAAATTATTAGTATTGATTTATATTTTCTGTACTTGTTGTTTTGATTTCATTTTTGATTTCACTATTAGAATTGATTGCAAAGTGTGGCAGCATGGGAATAGTTGGGAGTCCATCATTCAAATTACATAAGCCATCAAATGGAACATCTCATTAAGACTTATGTTTCATGTGTAGAAATGAAGTAATTTTCTAGAATTACAAGATTGTAAGATTGTGTTAAATTTATGTTTGTGATGCATCAATTGATTTTGAAGAGTGTGCATAATTAGATAAGAATTTCTTTCAATTTTGAAGTGAGTTGCAACAGGAAATGAGATCAGACCTCCATCTCTCACATACATGTGCTAAGAATGGAGTTTTTTGTAATTTTGCCTGTGTAGGGACAAAGTTTCTTCCAGAATTGATTAAGTTATGAGTGATTGCATTTTTACTGTGTGCAGAAAGTTGACTACAATTTACTATTGAAATTAGTTGCTACAAGGGATAAAGTCATAGCCCATATCTATCTTTCATGAACCTATAATGAGCAGATCCATCCCCTGAACAAGAATTCTGAATTATACATTTGTTGATCAGTTTTGATTTCTATATTTTGAATTGTGTGAAGAGTGTTATCGTTGAACTGTGTCTAGATTTGTTTGTTAGTTGTTGTTAAGAATAGTAGCTACAGATAACTGATTCAAATTCCATCTTTCCACTTCATGAGCTTGTAAATGGATAAGTCATTATCTAAGCAAGATCTTTTGAATGCATGATTGCTAAGATTTTGTTTGCAAGTTTTGCTTTTTGAATTTTGAAATGAGTGGAGAATGTCATTTGAAAAGTGTGAAAACAAATTATTTTGTTATTGAATGTTTCTTCCTTATGCTATACTAAACAGACATAGGAACCTATCTATTATTGACACATATAGTGCATCAACTCTACTGATTACGAATCCCGGTTGATAATTTATGTTTGGTAATATATTATGCAAATAATTACACCAACATTTTGGTGCCAATAAATCCACAATTAAATTAAATTAAATGTCAATTTCCCTCACCTGTCCTTAAAGTGCTCCTAAAATCACTCCTAGTTGTCCCTTTATTCCCTTTCTTTCCCCTTTATTGGCTGACGCCTTTCTAAAACTGAGTTGTGTTTAAATTAGGAAAGTTCTTTAGTTAGACTAGAACATATACATTTCTATGCTTACACATCTTTATGCTTTATTCCATTCTCAATTTAAATTCTAATTTAGTATTTATTTGCACAAGTGTATTAATTACTCCTTAGGGTTTATTTTTATTTTCATTGATTCTTAATTTGATTTAATTCATCCCCTCATCAATTAGTTTAAAAGTGTAGATTTTAGTATTCTCACTCACTTAGAATTAGGCTTAGTAAAATATTTATTTGCAAATGCCTGGACCCTTAGGTATTATGCTTAAAAAATTCATTCTTTAGTTAATTAATTAATAAATTAATTAATTCGACAGGTGCTCAAGATTTTAAGGTTTAACATTCGCTCAAATTTTTTAGGCCACCTATATTCATTGACTCATTTTTTTATACAATGACATGCCCTTCAAGATGAACTCCTTGCTCCAAGGGTGCCACTCACCTTTGATTCAAATTTTAATTATGTGGCATGCCCTTCAAGATGCACTACGTGCTCCAAGGCTCCACTCGCCTTTGACTGGTTTTGGTAGTTGTCCAACCCTTGGAGTCAATACTCCATTCAAGTGACCTTATGAGAGACTCAGGGCCTCTAAGGAATTAAAACCTTGTCTTATTTCGCTCCCCTTAGAATATTCGTGAGAAACTGTTTCAGTCTTCCCTCATGGAATCATGGATCTCTTGAACTAGGTAATCATTAACCTACAGCTTAAGCCAAAATGTGAGTGACAGTAGGTTGTGGTTGGGTTGCTTCCAAAACTCTCCCTCAATATCTAGTTGTTGTGCATGGACCCTTTACTCCTTATGTGAATCTAGTTAGAAATAAATCTTCATCCTACATCCATCAAAGAAACATTGTCAATGATCCATAAACAACATCATAATATACCCGATCATATGTAACATATGCATAAATAAAATACCCAAACCAATACAATCCACTCCCTGAATTGATTCGGATTCCAAGGAGGTCCATCAATGCCTTCGACATCCTCAATCTGTCGAGTGTCCTGCACACTCAGGGGAAACTCGTCAATAGCATCTGTCAATACAAAAATATCAAATAACATAACATCGTAATCCACCAAAATGATCATAAGAATCCATAGGAGAATAGATAACCGTATACTACAATCATATCACTTGCACGAAGTGTCCTCAAAGAATAAGTCAATAACATGTGCTCACAAGAGTGGGATGTTACATACACCCCCTCTTATTTTAAACTTTGTCCGGAAGCTTCACAGTATATAAATGCAGTAAATAAAGCATTTGATGAGATCTAAATGTCTAACTATCAAACAAAAATGGAAATTGTTGGCGCATATCATATGCGTCCTCCCAGGTAGTCGAGTGTGGACTATAATTTTCCCATTGGACCTTGACCTAATTGACTTTTCAACATCGTAGCTTTCGAATGCGATGGTCCAGAATGTGGATTGGCTCCGTCGTGAGTGCACCCTTGTATGACATCTATAAGGAACTCGTGTCAATCACATGTGTAGGATCACTAACATAATGTATCAAAAACGATACATGAAAAAATCATGCATACACCTCAAAGAATTGGACAAGGATAGTCGATAGGCCACGCGCCATTTATTTTCCACAACTTTGAAAGGTCCCACAAACCTAGGAGAGAGTTTAGCACCCTTTCCAAACTTGATCAAACTCTTGTGTGGTTCTCTTGTGTGGTTGCACCCGCAAGAAGACTCGATCACCAACTTCATAACTACGGTCAACGTGATGCACATCGACATAAATCTTATGTCGATCTTGTGGTTTTTTAATCCTTTGTCTTATCGTTTGCATGTATTCTTTCATTTCTTATATTGCTTCTCATCCTACCAAGACCCTATCCTCAAGCCGATCCTAGCTCAAAGGTGTCTAACATGGTCGCCTATAAAGAAACTCAAAAGGTTCCATCTTAATGGTGCTTTGATATTTGTTGGTGTATGCAAAATCTACCAGTGGAAAGAACTATTTCCAATGCTTTTGTTGGTCCATCACAAACATACACAACATATCTTCCAAAATTTGGTTCGTTCTTTCTGTCTTCCCATCTAGATCTGGGTGATACGTTGTACTAAAGTTAAGTTGAGTTCCCAAGGCCTCTTGGAAACTAGTCCAAAATCTTCCTGTAAACATTGATCCTTGATCAGATATGATCCTTTTAGGCATGCCATGCAATCTCACAATCTCGTTGATAAAAACTCAAGCTATGTTTGGCACCTGATACATCATATGCACAGGAATAAAATTTTCACTCTTTTTCAAAGTGTCAACTATCACGAAAATCGAGTTGTGCCTCTTTGATGTTAGCTGTAATCCCACAATAAAGTCCATCGAAATGACCTCCCATTTCGATTCTGGAATAGCATGTGGCTACAGTAATCTTGTTGGATGTCTATGTTCATCCTTCACTTCCTGACATTATAGACATCTCACCATGTAGTTGACTATGTTCACCTTCATTCCTTTCCATAAGAATAAGGGCTTAAGGTCTGCCCTCATCTTCGTGACTCTTGGATGATCCATGTACACTACTCTATGAGATTCATTTAAGATCAAAGTTCTCAAATCGTCTTTAGGCGGTATGTAAATCCATTTATTATACCTCATCAATCCGTCATTGTCCAAAGTATATCCTTTAAGCCTTGGTACCAACAGGGTGTCTCGTCCAATATTTTCCTTAACCTTCTTATACTAGTCATTGTTGTGTTGAATAGTTAGAATATTTTCACGAATATTCGTCTAAAGAGGTATCACCAAAAATATGCACGGTCTCTGACTCAACGCATTTGCCACTCTTTTTATTATTCCTTTTATGTAGGTAATCTCAAAATCATACTCGCTAAGCAGTTTTGACCAACGCCTTTGTCGCGCGTTCAAGTCACTTTGAGTAAAAATTTGTTGCACCATAGTGGTATGTTTTTAGTTCAAATTTTTGTCCAATTAGGTAGTGTCTCCATAGTCTCATGGAATACACAATGGCCAACAACTCCAAATCATGCATTGTGTAGTTCTCTTCATGCTTTCTTAATTTCCTTGAGATGTAGGTGATCACTCGACCGTCTTGCATCAAGACTGCACCTAATCCTTCCTTGGATGCATCTATGCATACCAAGAAGTCCTCTCCCATGTCAGGGACCTTTATTATCGATGTTGTCATCAACAAATCCTTGAGACTTTAAAATGATTCTGCGCATTTCTCAGTCCATACAAACTTATTGTTTTTCTTCTGCAATTCCGTGAAAGGATTTGCTATCTTTGAAAAATCTTCGACGAATCGTCGGTAATATCTCACTAAACCCATATAGCTACATACTTCTGGTACATTCATTGATGTAGGCCATTCCATAATAGCCTCTACCTTCGCTATATACACAACAATAACTTCGCCAAAGATAACATGCTCTAAATAATGAATCCTCGATTGATACAATGAGCATTTTGATAATTTCCCATATAATTGTTTCTGTCATAAACATTGTAGTACCAAGCGCAAATATTTGTTATGTTCTTCCTTCATCCGAGAATATATCAATTTGTTGTCAATGAATACTTGAAAAAACTTGTCCAAGTATTCGTGGAACACCCCATTCATCAAGATCATGAATACCCCTGGGGTGTTTGTCAGTCCAGATAGTAAAACAATAAACTTGTAATGTGCGAACCTCGTCTTGAATGTAGTCTTAGGAATTTCTTCCTCTTTGATCCGTAACTGGTGATATCTTGATCTCAAGTCAATCTTTGAAAACATTATCATGCCTTTCATTTGGTCAAACAAATCGTCTATTCTTGGCAACAGATACTCGTTCTTGATCATTGCCTTGTTCAATTCATGGTAGTCAATACAAAGTCTCCACAACCCATCCTTCTTCTGTATGAAAATAATAGGAGAACCCCAAGGTGACACACTTGGACGTATAAGTCCTAAGTCCATAAAATCCTTCAGTTTCATTTTAAACTCTTCTAACTCATCATATAAATATAATCATCAGATAACACAAGGATACCATGAGATAACATAACAATAACATAAAGTTAACATAAAGATGACATAAAGATATTGTTGATACTAAGAGGGGGGGTGAATCAGTATCAAGTACAATTTAAAAACCTTTTTCAACTTATACTTAAACCATTCAATTATATCCAATGAGAAATGAACAATAGTATAAGAGTTACACCAATACACCACAATACACCACGCACAATATATGAGAAATAATCAATAGTTTTTGTTCAAGGGAAGTAATGACTTCCAAAGTGTTGGTCACTATAATTGCTTAATTAATTTTAAACAACTAAGTGAAACATAAATTATCAACCCAGGGAAGTCTTTTGTTTCAAAGATAGCCACGCACTGTATATGCTCAATTCCAAAAGCATTTAGTGTTGTAGTAAAGAAATCATTCTATCTATGATTGCTGAAGTGAACT